>CAUYRT010053805.1:0-117459 GCA_963574885.1 Lepilemur ruficaudatus
GTCCCAGCTACTTGGGAGGCTGAGGCAGGAGGATTGCTTGAGTCCAGGAGTTTGAGGTTGCTGTGAGCTAGGCTGACGCCATGGCACTCTGTAGCCTAGGCAACAGAGCAAGACTCTGTCTTAAAAAAAAAAAGAAAGAAAGAAAGAAAAGAAAAGAAAAGAAAAAAGAAAGAAAGAAAGAAAAAAAACCACACTGGTGTAGTAGAATACATCAGAGGAAATACAAAAGTAAACAGCAATGTAAAGCAAAGCAATCCTGCCTACCGACCACACATTTAGTCATAAATTTGGGATGGTAACAAAATTAAATACCCTAAAGTCTCATGTGAGCCGAGTACACGGAATGCCACCATTACAGATGCATTTGTTGCATTTAAAACTGAAAATCCAGTGTTAAAAGACAACCCCATAAGGAGAGGAAAAACATAGCTGGCTATTAAAACTACAGCAGAGATGACCTTACTTCATTGTCTTTCTTGGAACCCACATAGCAAAACCTAAAGAAGCTGAATACCAGACAATAAAATCTTGTTTTGAATAAAAATCCTATTATGAAGAAAAGATTAATCCATGTGATTTTAAGTCTCCCCAGGAAAGAAGAAGAATGCATAAAGAGGGCCTCCAGAAATCAGGAAAAGGCACCAGGTCTTCGTGGAAGCCGGAAAGGGGCAGAAGGGAGTAAAACATCAAATGGATAAAGAGATAAACAAAGTGGAAGTGGAGAGACACCAAAGCTAGGAGCTGCTCCCTCCTGGTCTGGCTCTGGGCCAGCCATAGTGCCTGTTACCGTGGTGACAGATTACAAAGTTGCTCATGAACAATAGAAAAGATGAAGAGAGGAAGAGATGAGAGAGGAAAAGGAAGGGAGTGTGAGGGATGGCATATGAAGAGAAGTGTTTGGAGCTGATTGCAACAGCTAAGAGACAGGAGACAGAAACAAATTATCCTTCGAAACTGGAACCTTCTATCTCTAGCACTGTCTCTCCATGACCTAAAAATAATGTGGAGGTAGGAAAATGAAAGTTTCAAAACTGAAAAATTTCCATACTTCTTTGTGGTTTTTTTTTTCTTCTTTGTTTAGGTGTCAGTTACTTGTCTCCCTCACTTCCAGCTGCAAGGGAGGCTGGGGAATGTCCCTTGGGAGCTGTGTGCCCACAAGGAAAAAGAAATGTGATTTAATTAATACATAGCTGTCTCTGCCACGCAGATGCAAATAACATATGGTTAAAAAAAATGATTTATCCCAAGTCTACCCTCTGAGACTAAAGGTGAACAAATTTAGTAAAATCAAAAGAACAGTTATATCTGTACTTTACAAAAGATTATGACTTTATCTGTAGTCACTTTGACATAAAATGCATGCATTGGCTTTCTTAGAAACTTGCTTAATTTCAGGTTTAGTAGCACTGCTTTTCCAACTGAAGTATTATCTATTATTGACATAGCAAATAGTGGTGTAGGTTCATGGCTTATAATGTGTTATTTTTCTTATCATAGCCATCTAGGTAATCTTAAAAAGAGAATTTTGATGGAAGCAAAAATCATTTAACAAAATGTAATTTGTTTTAAATGGGGATCCAATTAAAGTTTCAAAACATGATGCTAGAAAACTAGAGAAGGGTAAGACAGCATTGCTATGCAGATATCAAGCATATTACTGAATATTTAAGAGAATCATGAGACACTCAATACCAGTGCCACCTCGGATAGTTAGTTACCTGTTGTTGAATGTGTTACTCAGTATTCTAAGATTCAGTTTCTACATCTGTGAAACCACAGAAAGAGTTGAGAATTTGAATTAATTAATCCCTAAAGTCCTTTCTAACTCTAAAGGTTTTACAGGCACAGCAAGAATAAAGGAAGGCATTAAGTGTCTTGTGCTCCTACAAGTGTAGTGGTGACCTCCTTTTTGTGGGGTAGGACCAAATCTAAACCATTTCAGGTACATTGGTATCTGTAAAAATTCCTTTGTGGGAAAGGAAATAGAGTTGTTGGAAATAGAGAAAATTAATATTTATATCTGTAAAGCTTTTAGCATAGTGCTTGATACAAAAAGAGCTCAATAAGTTAGCTAATTTTAGCCATTATAAAACCATTTCAGAATACTTTAGAGCCCTCAAAATTCAAAACATTGCTTGTTATTATTATGTTATTACCTAAAAATCCCTCTAGATCACTTATAATTTGGGTTTCAATCTTATATATAAATATGTACCAAGGAGATAGGTTACCAGAAAAGGAAAATTTTATGTCTATCTACCTCTCCCCATATTCCTCCCTGTTACTTAGTCTTTTCTCCCTTCTTTTTCTCCTTCCTTCCTGTAAATCCTTGGCTATGAGTTAAACCTGGGTAGTTTAACTCAGTTTAACTCAGAACCCAGGTTCCAAATCACTCTTCTTTACTGACTCTTTTTAGTACCTTCCACAGTGCATTGCACATAGCACTGTGTGAATTTTGGTTGATGCTAAATAAAATCTGTGTTAAATCTTTTAGGGTACCTGCCTTTAAAATTTTTTGCAAGATCAAGATTTAGAAAGTTTACAGATATGAGCAGGAAGTAAGGCTTGAGATGTTTTCTGTCATCCTTACCAGTATTTAAGCAATTTTTGGCATATGTGCTTGCTAATGCAGCATTGCCTGATTTCTTTCAACCAATGTTTTCATTTCTTTTGGTTACTGAGCAGCGTTATCATTGAACCTTGTCTTTAACTCTCCCCTATATCCCATCAATGACCCATTTTGATTTTTTTCCTTCTCAAATAGATCTGTCCAGGCCAGTTCTCTCCATCTCCTAGTATCACTCTTGCTCACCTCAATCCAATCCATTTTTCTCACAGCAGCCACAGTGATCAATTGAAACATGCAAATGCATTTGGGCTGTCTTGTTAAGTGTCAGTCATGATGCTGGCAGGAAACAGACTTCAGCTCAAATAGTTCAAATATAGAGATTATAATGAAGGAGCCCTTTGCCCGCATGGTCACAGTTAAGGGGACCAAGAGAAGATGCTGAGGAACTTTCACTTTTGAGAGAGAAAAGTGAAAGTTGTTTACTATTGAAGGTTTATATTACCTGAGCTCATTGACAGCTTGCCCAAGGAGGAGGGACCCTGGAAATGGGTTGGGAGTACTTGGAGCTTCATCTCTCCTCCAGTCTCAGATCTCCTCTTAGTGCATTCTACTGGCCAAATTTAATTGGAAACAGGAGAAAAAGGAGCTTGGGTAATTCACTCTGCAGGGGACAGCCTGCAGGAGAACAGAGCTGGGCAGATAACATGAAGAATAACCAGTACATCTGAAAGACCAAATCCTTGATTTCACCTGCAGGACCCTGCAGCATCTGACACCTTCCTCCCTCGTCCAGCTTATCCTTGGTCACTGGGCTCCATTTCACTGAGCTTAAATTTGGAGCCACATTTGGAGTTTACACTTTCTAGAAGGTACTATGTTGCTCCCAGCTGAATGTCTTTACACATGCTCATTCCTTAGAGCTTAGCTCAAAAGACATTTCCTGAAGGAAGTCTTACCTAACTCCCTGGACTAGGTCAAATCCCCATGTAATGTGTTTAATTACAACCTGTTCTTCTCCTTCACAGCACCTATTGTACTTAAATATCTATTTCTTTATTAATTATGAGACTCTTCATATTCTTGGCTATGAACATAGAGATTTTGTCTACTTGGTCACTACTGATTTCCTATATGTTTTGCATATAAATGTTGAAACTCAAACATTGATTAAACCAATGAACAAATGAATGAATAAATATTTTTTCATGGTTAATCAAAAAAATGCAAAACTGTTACATATGGCTTTTTAACTTAATATCAAAACTACATATGAAATAGCATGGGAAAAGAGTAATCTTGAACAGGTTTTTTGTTGTTGCATATATGTCTGCAGTGTTCTATATATGCAGGAAGTAAAAAAGAGGACACTTGTATTTAATATCTTACTTCTTTCCTGCATGTTACAAGAATAGGTTGAATGATTACTTCTTGTAAAGCCAAAATGTAGCAGCATGCCAGCAAGATTAGCATTTTTAAGGGTAGGGCTATAATTGAATAATTCTAGTTGTCCTTACTGTGACTTTCCCAATTCCTCATTATTGTATTTTGTGTCTCCAGATCTTGGTTGGTGGCAGAGGACCTTTGGGGGGGAAAAACCATTCTGATTTATCCCTTACCTCCAAATATCTCAGTGCCTCCTCACTTGCCACAGAAGAATATTTGTACTTATAAATTAGATGAAGAAAGGGAGAGCTTCATGGGGGTAGAAGTAGTCTGAAAATGTGTTGTTTTTAGCACAGTGCATATCATGCAAAGGTTTTAATATCTTAAGTCTAATGTCTTTTTTATATTATATATTTATTTATTATTTTATTCTATTTCAGAATATTATGATGGTACAAACATTTAATTACATGAATTGCTTTTGTACAGTTTGATTCAAAGTTATAAGTGTTTCCATCACCCAGATAGTGTGCATTGTACCCTGTTAGATATGAATTTACCAATCCACTCCTCTCCAATATCATTATAATGAAATAAGCAGCAATAAAAAATTTCCCAACAATAAAAGTCCCAGACCAGATGGTTTCACAGCTGAATTTTAGGAGACATACAAAGAAGAACTGGTAACTATCCTGCAGAAATTATTTCATAACATAGAGAAGGAAGGAATCCTTCCCTACTCATTCTATGAAGCCAATATCACCCGGATACCAAGCCAAGAAAGAATAAAACAAAAAAAGAAAACTATAGATCAATATCTCTTATGAATATAGATGGAAAAATTCTCAATAAAATCCTAGCAAACTGAATATAAAATCCTAGCAAGCTGCATATAAAAAAAAATCCACCACAACCAAGTGGGCTTCATTCCAGAGAGGCAAGGATGGTTGAACATACACAAATTTATAAATGTGATTCAGCACATAAATAGAAACAAAAACAAAGATCATACGATCCTCTAAATAGACACAGAGAAAGCATGTGACAAAACTCAGCACCCTTTAATAATAAGAATTCTTAACAAAATAGGCATAGAGGAAACATACCTCAGTATTATAAAAGCCATATATGATAAATAGCCAACATCATAGTGAATGGGGAAAAATTGAAAGTATTCCTGCTTAGAATTGGAACCAGACAAGGTTGTCCATTCTCACGACTTCTGTTCAACGTAGTGCTGGAAGTCCTAACCAGAGCAATAAGGCAAGAGGAGGAAACCAAGGGTATCCAAATGGGGAAAGAAGAGGTCAAATTATTGCCCTTTGCTGACGATATGATCTTATATCTAGAAAACCCCAAAGATTCTTCAAAGATACTCCTGGAATTGATAAATAAATTCAGCAAAGTCTCAGGTTACAAAATAAATGTACACAGTCAAGCTGAGAATCAGATCAGATACTCAATGCCTTTCACAATAGCAACAAAGAAAATAAAATACCTGGGAATACATTTAACCAAGGAGGTAAAAGACTGCTACAGGGAAATCTATGAAACACTGAGGAAGGAAGTTGCAGAGGATGTAAACAAATGGAAAAACACATCATGCTCATGGGTTGGCAGAATCAACATTGTCAAAATGTCTATACTACCCAAATTTACAGATTAAATGCAATCCCCATTAAAATAGCAATGCCATTTTTTTGCCGATCCAATGTCTAAATAGTAGATACGGTTATTATTGGTTCTTCTGCTAGATCTATAATACATAATAATATTATCTATCTGGTAGCCATTTAAAATTAATTATGTCACAATGGCACCAGAGTGAACAAATTGATACATTGTATACAAAGTAGCCAAAGGATAAACTGGCTGTCACAGTCCTGGGGCTACTCAGACTTTTCTTGACCTCTTCTCTCCTTATTTGACATAATCACTAAGCTTGGTCTCATCCACTCCCATGGCTTCCACTTTCATCAGACACACAGACACATACTCACACATATGTGCTAATGACTTCTAAGTTTTTATCCCAGTCCCAGGTCTTCTCTTTGGCTCCACATCTGCATTTCCAAGTGCTCTTTTCCACCCTCTTCTGAAATCACATCTGTTAAGCTTCTCTTATTTTGTCTTAGTTAATGGATCGCCATCTACCTAGTTTCCCAGATTAGAAGTCTTGGACCCAACCTTGAATTCTCTCCCAATCTGTATCTAACTAGACATCATATCCATTCAATTCTAACTCCAAAATGTTTAATTAACCTAGCTTCAACATTTTCTCTTCATTTCTAGTTCATTGAGTCAGTTTCTCAATACTGCAACAATATAATTTTCTGTGGCCTTTCTCTCCCTTTTTTTTCTCTTCATCATGGTCTGAATTCTGGGAAGATGTTGGCACTTAACAAAAGCAAGATTTATGCCACCTTCTTGCTCAAAAATATTTATCAGACCTTATGTTTCTCCTTGCTCATTCCTTAGTTTGACATAATAAAGTCTTTTAAGTATGAACTATGTAAACCCTCTCTACCATTCTATCTATCCAAACTTATCACCTACTATCTCATATCTTACCCAAGGGCTCTATATTTTAAGCTTTTGATGGTATCAGTTACTCCTTGTTTTCTGTGACCTTGTTTCATGATGGAAGAGCTAAGAAGTCCTTTGAAAACTTAGATTTCTGTGCTTATCTGCAAGGCCACTTAATGGTTCATTCTTGGCATATTCCAGACCCCATCTTATCCCTTTCACTATTTGGTCTTACAAGAAATAGTGTTAGTGAGAATACACTGAACATACTTGTTCTCTGGTCTCCTTCATTTATAAAGGGATCTGTTCAATCACTTATTAAGTTACTCATTAAGCCTTTATTGAATACCTATTATGTTCCAGATACTGAATATAGAGATACAGTCCTTTCCATAAAGTCATATAGTCTAGTAGATGTGATGGATATGTAAATAAATGTAGTGATTAATGGTATCTTACCTTACTTAAGTCTAAGATACACATGTGTTTGGGAATGCCTCTCCAGTGAGTACAGGCTGGCTTCTCATAGGAAAAGCAAAAATACAGACCACTTCTGATTTTTCAAATACTTCTAAAATTATTAATTAAAGGAATGACTATTTCAAGAATTTCTCCTTGGTTAAAGCCCTAACATTTCAAAACACTTCTTTTAAAGTTTATATATCTTGTTCATATATAGTCTGTGAAGTTCTTAAAATGAGTCAGAAATCATAAATGAGATGTAATGAGTATGACTTTTACAGCTTGTCTTTTCCTCCTAGGTGTTCCCCTGGCATAAGTGATACTGAATAATTAAAATGTTGACTAAAACAAAAAGATAAGAAGCAACAAATTTCTTTACTGAATCATGAATGGAAGAATCTCTTTTTCAGTGCTAAGACAGACTTATAAATAGTGTGTACAATTAATTATTTTGCAAATTCAAGTGTGTATGCACAAGACATCCTAGTATGTTTATAGAAATTCCTAATTATGTTGTTTAAAAACTTAATTATTTCTCTTGGAGTTTGTGTCTAAAAATCTGACCAGTTCTGTCTACAATCATTTGCTTTTTATGTCCCAAACTGATTTTACATAATTATTAGAACTTGGACAGGCAACTTGGGGCTAAATGTGCCCCCTACGTATTTTTTCTACTAATCTTTTTTTGTTTGGAGACAGAGTCTCACTCTGTCGCCCGGCTTGAGTGCCGTGGCATCAGCCTAGCTCACAGCAACCTCAAACTCCTGGGCTCAAGCGATCCTACTGATTCAGCCTCCTGAGTAGCTGGGACTACAGGCATGCGCCACCATGCCAGGCTAATGTTTTCTATATATTTTTAGTTGTCCAGTTAATTTATTTCTATTTTTAGTAGAGACAGGTCTCACTCTTGCTCAGGCTGGTTTCAAACTCCTGACCTTGAGCGATCCGCCTGCCTTGGCCTCCCAGAGTGCTAGGATTACAGGCATGAACCACCACTCCTGGCCTTCTACTAATCTTTTTATAAATAAGTTCTTGATGATACTTGTATTAACTAGAGCCATGATTTCAATAAAGTCCAGTGAAAATCTAAATGTGCTTTCTAGTTCAAACTTGCTTATAACTTTTCAACATTTAGTTTTTAAATTTACTCTTTAAGGATAAATTATAAATCCAAGAACCGGAAGGGACTTTATGGTATCATTTAGTTCTCCTCCTGCCTCAGACATGTACAAGCTTAACTTTATTAAATTGACACTTTTATTTAAATCTCTCTGAGGGAAAAAGAGCCACAGTCTTGCTTGGATGAAGTACTTAATTATACTTGCAGTGAATATAGTGTTCTTTCTTGGGGATATTGAACTTATTTTGGTTCCTTAGTTGCAAATTAAACCTAATTCCTTTTCAGTTTCTGACAAGTGTTCATGGGGCACTATCATTCATCAACTTGAAGGCATTTATATAGCCTGATGATCTTCTTTTTGAAGATTAAAAAGAAAAAAAAAAGAAAAAAACCCCAAATAATTCAGTAACCTTTTCTTATAGAACCTATTTTCCTATTTCTATATTCCTTTTTTTTTTTTTTTTGGTGCCCTTTTAGTTTAATTTTTAGTTTATAATTTAAAATGCTAAAAGAAAATCTGAAGATGTTTCTCTTAAACAAGGTCAAGAAGAGCAAGTTTTTTCCTTTTATTTCATTTGGCACAAATCTATGGAGCACCCGTTCCATTCTGAGCACGTATGTGGGATGTTAAAGAGGTGTTGCTGAACAGGAGAGAGCCTCTGATCGCTAGGAGCTAACCATATTGACAAGGTGGCATTGAAAAATTGTAAGCAACTTTGATGTAGGCAATACATAGAGGGTCAAGAGTGCTAAGCAGGTTAGGCTTCAGGCTACCAAATCAGTGCAGCCCCTATGGGGACTTTGTGTCGTATTTCAGAATTCTGTGTATTCTATACTGTACAGTATAGAAAGGGCTCACAACAGATGAGAACTGAGACTTCAGCTCCATGTATACTTAAAACAAACAAGCAAAACTTGGATTTGTGCCGTTGCATCCTCTATAAATAGCCCACTGATCTAGAGAAATATTTTCCTATTTTATGATTCCTTGCCCAACTGTTCTTCAAGCTTTGGGAGATAAAAATATATATCAAGTCTTATTCCAGTACAAATGCAAATGTAATCCCAAAAATAAATTTTTAAGAAAGTATAATCATAAATTTTGAGACATATTTTTCCAATGTTTACTCTCAACAAAAGGAAGTAAATGCATTTTTCCCCTGACTCTTTTACCTGTACCTATTTAAATATACACATGCATACATGTGTATTTTGTTGGTGATGTTGATGGCTGGGTGCCAATAATCACCATGTGTTCAACTTTTCATTTTGTGAATATATAATCTTTAAAAGTATTCTACTCTATGTTTTACTGAGCAGAAAACTAAATTTTTAGCCCTTGCTTATATAAGTGGTTATTATGGCACTACATGCCCTTTTGGTATAGATGTGTGATATGTCCTGATTTTCCTAGGATAGATCTAATTTTCATCTGTTATTCTAGCATAATTATATTATTAATAGCTCCTCTTTTCATTCTCAACATTATCACAGATTGGTTGATAAATTTCATGGTTGTCCTCAACTTTGGGCCACCTGCTCTATTGTGAAGATAAGAAAATATTATAGTTAGCATGAAACATTGATAAGAGAGCATTTAAAGCTACCTCTGCAAGTGAGTAAAAATCACTCATTTATTCCCTTTTCCTGAATAAGTCTGATTTTTCCTCTGGGTTAGGACTTATTCCTGATCATATTAAAGCGATTTAGGTGTGACGAAGGTAGTATTGGGGATCTGGATTCATGTAAATAAACTGTATAAAAGTATCTATAAACAGATTGTGTTGATCTGGCGGTATTTTGAACACAGAATAATCTAGAATGATACAGACCTAACTAATTATTTATGAAAATTTATTTACTCTTTTATGCTAGTAATTTATTTGTATTTCTATATACTCAGGGCTATACTTTTCTGGATTATCTACAGATAGCTCTGTCCTCTATCAAATTATCAGCCCACAGATCTTCATGTAATCAAATAATTGCATTATATTAACATTTTAAATACAAAGATCTTGTAAATAGTAGTATGGTTTGCAGCCTTGAACTTACTATCATGTCTGAGCAAAGCCTAAAATTACTTTTGTTTTAGGTTTACATTGAATTTTAATTGATGTCATTATAAATTTATGCATCACACATGGGCTTAACTTAATGGAAGAAATTAGGAAGGTCGACGGGAGATAAGATGGGGTTGGTAAATCCACGAATTGGAGCAAGGAAAGGATGACATAGGCAGAGTCATTGATATCATGTATTTTTATCTTCCTGGAGAAGCAGCATGATTGCCAGGCTACCTGTGAAAACCGTGTGTACTAGTTTTCTAAGGCTGCCATAGCAAAGGATCACAGACTGGGGCCTAGGGGGCTTAAATGACAGGAATTTTTTTTTCTCACAGTTTTGGAGGCTGGAAGACCAAGCTCAAAGTGTTGGTATAGTTGTCTCTTCTGAGGCCTCTTTCATTGGCTGGAAGATGGCCATCTTTTCATTGTGTCCTCATATGGTCTTTCCTTTGTGTATATGCACCCTGTGGTATCTGTGAGTCCAAATTCCTCTTTTTATAAGGACAGTGGTCAGATTGAATTAGGGCCCATCTTAACAGCATCATTTTTAACTTACCTCTTTAAAGGCCTGTCTCCAAATACAGTCTCCTGAGGGGCTAGGACTTCAACATATGAATTTTGCGGGAACACAATTCAGCTCATTACACCCTGAAAGAAGGAATTTCATTTGCAAGAATGAGTGAAGCTAAATCCTTTAGCACCAAAGTTAGAAGGCAATGATGAGACAGAGTCTGAGCTACTCTAGGAAATTTCCGGGAAGTTGTTTTAAATTCTTGATGGCATATATTGTTGGAAAGAAAATTTATTTCACTGCTTATGCTCTGAGAAGGCCTAAAGAATGGCGTTCCCTGAATATAGGAATAACTTATGTTTCAATGGTTTATATTTGGTATGCTTTATTATAGCTTCCCAAAGATACCATGTTTAAATAATAAAATATAATGGGCTAAGACTCAGAACAAATGAGTTGAAGCCACTGTAAACTAATCATCATTCTGTGGTTCTGAGCAAATTGAACTTTGATCTTTAAATGTTACTTTCTTCATTTAGAAGTTATTACAGGTTTTGAAGGCATGTTTCTTGTCCCACCCCCTGCCCCCCACCCCCACCCCAATAGGAAAGAATAAGATTACTTAGGCAATCCAATGCTGTGGAGGGAGATCTTGAGATTCATAGATGATTAAAGCAGGAAATAACATTACAGATACTCTCTTTCAAACTCTTCCGTTTTCCATGTGAAGAATGCTAGATCCAGGAAAACATAGCTTATTAGGGTTTAAGCTCTGGAGTCAGACCAGTCTGGGTTTGAGTCAGCCTTGGACACTTTTCTATCAATATGACTTGGAGTAAATTACTTAACCTCTCTAAGTCTTGGCTTCTTCAACTACAAAATGAGGAGAATATTAATAACAGTTTCTTCTTCATAGGGTTGCTATGGGTTTCAAATGGAATAATTGCAAAGCACTTAGAACCACACCTGGCCCATGTTAATTGTTCAATAAATGTTAGTTCTAATAATAACTGAGTATACTGTTGCCCAGGAGGATCATGGAAATGGTATTATTTGAAACTCTGAGATTTCTCAGTTTTAAAGGTATGTTTCAAATTTAGCAAGAAAATCATTTCCACCTTTAAAACTTTATAAGTACTATTTACTACCAACCATACCCTTTTTTGATGCCTTCCACCAACCATTAAATGTAATAACTTTCCTTAGGGCAGTAAAAAGTGCTTTAGCTTTCACTCCTGCTTTGGCATAAGAAGGCAGGTCCGTAGCAGTTACCATTGCCAGGATCTAGAAATAAAAATGTACCCTTTGACAGTTTACTAAATGCAGTTATGTAGCAAATCTACCACTTGAGAGTCTATTGATTTTTACAACATTTTTAAGTTCAGGAATAAATTTAAAGTACTATAAATGGAATCCCCATTCAACTATTTCATTTGAATCATATCGTATTTAAAAATTCATAAGAACTGGTAAGAAACTCGTTGAAATTATCTGAGAAGTCTTAAAGGTGCAGATTTCTTAAAAATAAATTTTATGTAATAAAACTAAGTGTAGACAATTATATATGTATCATTATAAACTGACCACACAAAACTTTAATGAAAAGTGCTGTTTAGGGCTATGTTTCTTAATGCAGTTAGATAGGGTTGGGGGAATAATGGCAGGCAGGGATCAGAAAATCAGGGAGGGGGGGAGGTGTGGCTAGGTGGCTTATTAGGGCAAAAGTTTGTTCCTCCTTGCTTTGACTTGATTTCAATCATGGTAGTTAATGTACAATCAAGCAGAGCACAAGATCTTTGTTCATCAAACGAGGGCTTTGGCTATAAAGGGTGAAAAAACCCAGTTTGGGTCAAGGAGAATGGCCACAAGTTATTCTGTCTGTACAACTGCCTGGTGACCTTAAGAAAAGTAATTGTCAATGGGTTGTTTTTCTGATAAGATAGGCAAGATATCAGCTGTCCTTCAAATAAGGTTGCTGTAAGAGTTATATGTGTTAATTTACTTGAGTGCCTAGCACATAGTTGGTGTTCTCTAAAGAATGACTGTTATTAAATTATCATTATAATGTAATTAATGTAATAAATTATATTAATAGCTTAAATATTGGTTGATTATTTGATCAGATTGAGGGAAGTTAGTTTATTCAACTGCATGCTTTTCCTGTAAGAAATAAAAATAAGCATTATGATCATTATCCAAATTCATTCATTCAACAAATTCTGACTGAGCATTGACAGTCCACCAGATGGTGAGCTAGGCTCTAGGGAATCTGCACTGAGCAGACAAAGATCTATGCCTTTAGGGATAACCTTCTACTGCATATAATGTTCACTCAAAAATATGAATTAAAAGTATTTTTCATGAAAAGGAGTTTTTATTTATTTTCTTTTAAGTTTTGAATTATGATTATTTATTCAAAATGTGTTCCATGAGTTATAATCAAGAGATTAGTAACTAAGACAACCAAAATGAATTTCTAGCAAAATATATATCCTCTGATGTTTTCTGAAAGCAGTAAGACAATATGTGGCATTAACACATACATTTTATCTTCAAAATAATCCTGAGGAGAGTTGATATTCCTGTGAAGAAAAGAAAATCTAATATATACATTTGATTTTTACTTTGTAGATTAGAAATTTGTGTTCTATGGTCACAAACATGTATTTTATTATTCTCTATAACATTAGGTATCTTAGCTAATGCTACTATATAATCATTTTTATGCACTATAACTTGCTTTGGTGATGAATATAAAAAAGCAAACTTATAAAGAGAGGATATCAAATTTCATTAAAAGGAAAAGGAAAAAAAATTCTGTGGGGTGTAATAGTTAGACATGATTATATTAAAGTGGGGAATACTAAATTGACAATTTAAATAAATTAGCAAAAACATAAAAAGTGACAAAACAAGAAAGATACCAGAAGTTTGCACATATAATTAAAAATCATTTTAATTTACAGCTATTTTTCATTAAAATGTGTTTTAAATCAAATACTTTTAATAATATTAATAGTATATTGTGGCAAATTTTGTGAAATTTCTAGAAATCTATAAAATAAATTAGGAGATGAGACCAGATGAGACCAGACGAGGAAGAGGAGACCAGACAGGAAGAGGAGATGAGACGGGACAAGGAAGAGACCAGACCAGAGGAGGAAGAGGAGACTGGACTGGACGAGGAAGAGGAGACTAGATCGGATGAGGAAGAGAAGATGAGACTAGACGAGGAAGAGGAGACCAGACCAGATGAGGAAGAGGAGACCAGACTGGAGGAGGAAGAGAGTGCTAAGTTCTTAATATGCAATACCTTTTCAACCTTCATGAACCATCCTATAAGATAGGTATTGTTCTTTACCTTGTTTACATATGAGGAAACTAAGGCTTAGAGAAGTTATATAATCTGCCCAAGGTAACACCTTAACTCATGAAACTGAGAGTCAAAACCAGGCCTGACTCCAGAGTCTCTGCTCTCAGCCATTATACAAGTCAGACACCTCCTTTCTGCCTACACGGTTGTTCCCACAGCTTCCTCCACAGGTGTCCTCAGGCTGGCCCTGGGGCTGAGCCACAGCTGCTGTCCTGGTGGTTTCCAACCCCCAGATTTTATTTTTACTGTGGATGGGGGGAGGGGCACAGTCTTGGGCAGGAGGTCAGAAACAGGGCTTCTTGTGCTGTTCCGTCTCTGAACACAAGAGGGTGAACTCTCAGCAGGCATCTCTTGCACTAGGCCTCACTTGCCCCATCAGTAACATGGGAAGAATAATCCTACTCCTGGTGCCTGTCAAAATTACTCTTTTTTGAGATTATATATGGAAGAAATCTGCATACAAGATTAGCACTTATTAGACTATGTATAGATCTAGCCCCCAACCAAAGTTCCAAACTTAATTCCAGAAAGTTCCCAGCAGACTTGGAAAACCTGCAAAGGATTCTTACCTCCCTGCCTTTGTTCATGCCTTTCCACATATCTGAAAGGCCTCATCTTCATCTATCATAATCCTACCCATCCAAAAGGCCTAGTTCACAGGTTTCCTCCTAGAAGGTGTTTGTGGACGGCTGTCCTTGAAGTGATCCATTTCTCCTACCGAATCTTTGGCTATAAGCACTTAAGACAGGCATCACTCCTAGCCTTGGTATGTAATTACTGATGTATAGGACATCTCCTCTATGGAGGACACGTGTTGGTTTTTGCTTGCCTAATATCTTCTCCCCCTTTTAGTAACAGCAACTTGATTTTCCTCTGGTGAACAACCACTTTTAATCCATATGATTTCGATGCGGTCAACCCCACTTCAAATCCAGAGATAGACATGTGACATAGGCCTATCCAGAGTTACTATAATGGGTTCAGTGAAGGGCAGGTGACTCAATTAAAAGCATTGAGAATTACTCCTAGGACTTTTGCTAGGACCATTGGCACAAAAAGCTCTATCTTTGCTACAATTGGATGTAAACATGGAGCTGTGAGGGGCTTTCACATGGAAAAAAAAAATCCTGAGGATGAAGCCACCCGAGAGCAGGTTATAGAAAGAGAACTAATCGGGAGGATAACATTGTTGGTAACCCTTGGATCTTAGATTCAGCTATTCCTGAAACCATTAATAGAGGTAACCTGCCTAGGAAAAATATATTCTGTCCCCTGCCCACACTCTCTTTTTCCTTTTAAGCTAGTTTGTATTGGGTTTCTATAATGTAGAATTGAAAAATAGGAACACATGCTCAATTTGTTTATGAACTTTAAGGGGCCAAAGGCCTGATCTTTTTAACTTTACATTTCTTAGCATGGTACCTGGTATAAGACAATAGGTCCTCGAGGTGTGATGATTGATTTATTCAATCTCACTTTCCCTGAGCGCCTACAATGAGCTGAGCTAAGCATTGGGACCACAAGGAATAATTAGGCATAGTCCTTGCCCTCGAGGAGTTCTGAATTTAGCACAAGGAGGAGGTATGAAAATGAACACTTTATAACTTGGGCTGTAATAGAAATCTGAGCAAATTTTTGTAGGATTCCAGAGGGTTGGAGGTTTGAGGAGATGGGATGTGGGAAGTCTCCTCAGAGGAGGTGATATCTGAGTCAAGTTCTTTTTTTTTTTTTTTTTTTTTTGGGACAGAGTCTAACTCTGTTGCCTGGACTAGAGTGCCATGGAGTTAGCCTAGCTCACAGCAACCTCAAACTGCTGGGCTTGGGTGATCCTCCTGACTCAGTCTCCCAAGTAGCTGGAATTACAGGCATGGGTCACCATGCCTGGGTAATTTTTTCTATGTATTTTTAGTTGTCCAATTAATTTCTTTCTATTTTTAGTAGAGATGGGGTCTCGCTCTTGTTCAGGCTGGTTTCGAACTCCTGACCTTGAGCCATCTGCCTGCCTCAGCCCTCAGAGTGCTAGGATTATAGGCATGAGCCACCACACCTGGCCCTGAGTCAACTTCTTAAAGAACAAATAGAAGTCCCGAGGCAGAGAAGTGGGCATGGGGAAAAGGTATCCCAGGGATGAGGTATTCCAAGTGGCGAGAACAAGATTATATATTAATAACTATAAAATTAATGTCACCATCTCCTGTTCTTCCTATGGCCTCTTCACAAGCTCCTTCCTCTTTATTTTCCTCTGCCTCTTCTCAGTGTAATCTTCATAGTGGTTAAGAGCACAGGCTCTGAGCTCTGAAAGATTTGGTTCTGCCAGACTGGGAGCCTCATGCCTATAATCCCAGTGACTTGGGAACCTAAGGCAGGGGGATCACTTGAGCCCAGGAGTTTAAGACCAGCTTGAGCAACATGGTAAGACCCCATCTCTACAAAAATAGAAAACTCAGCAGGGCGTGGTGGTGCACATCTGTAGTCCCAGCTATTTGGGAGGCTGAGGCAGGAGAATCACTAGAGCCCAGGAGTTGGAGGATGCAATGAGCTGTGATGACGTGACTGCATTCTAGCCTGGGCAACAGAGCAACTTTGTCTTAAACAAACAAACAAAAAATGATGTTCTTTTGCCACTTACTACACACATAACCTTGAGCAAAATCACTTACATTTTACAAATAAGGACAATAGTGTATTTGCCTCATAAGATTGTCAAGAACATTAAACAAAATTACAAATATAAAGAATGTACCTGGCAGAGGGTAATTCTCAAATAAATAAATAATATTTGAAAAAAATAAATTATCTTCTGGTGTGATTGGAGTGGCTTACATCAGTTAACTCAGAAAGCAACAGAATTGTAACTACTATGCTAATTTTCATTAAAGACAATTATATTTAAATTGGTACAATTTAAATTTTTTCACTTATTAACTCATAATGGATTTTGTATGAAAAATATTCTACTAAAAATAAATTTAGGTGCTTGCTTTAGCAGCACATAAACTAAAATTGGGATGATACAGAAAAAATAAAAAAATTATCATATATACAAAATAGATGCAATAGAAAATGAAACTATAATTGCATAGAGAATGCATCCCTGTGTCTCAACTATTCTTTTTAATATAATGCATCTCTGAATTACATTAACATAAATAATATATGTAAATATATTCTCTCATTTATTTTTAAAAATTCCTGTCTATAGTGATATGTTTGATAACATATCATATCCAATTATGCCTATTGTTGTGGCATAGTTATTAAAAGCAACCCTTCCTTACCTGTTGTAAACTGTTCTGATTTAAATAATAAATTATATGGTCACCTTAATGATGTGACTGAAAAATTTAAAATTTTTTCCTTTAAAAATCTTTACGTTAGAAGGCCCATTCATTCATTCAGCAAAAGTTTATTGAAAGCTTGTGTGCTAGTACTGCAGATATAATGATAAATGAAATAAAATGAGAGAGATGGCTTATTCAAACATACAGAGGTGGTTATTAATCTATGGTTATTAATCTATGAACTACATAGGCAAATACCTAATTACAGCTTGATATGTGTTAAGAAGGGAGGTTCCTAGCGGGATGAGGGAATATACTAGAAAGAATTGTGTTACAAGTTTAGAGAAGGCTATTCTAAGGAAGTGATAATTATAATAAAGCATTAGGTAACTGATCTTTCAAATAAGCAGGATTCATGGATCTAATTGTAAAGCAACTTTATTTTTTCTCCCACTTTAAAGTTCATTTAATCATTTATAGTGGGTGAAGTACTCCCTTTACTTCTAGAAGAGGAAAAAAAGATATTTTCACAGCTTCACTGATCACTCTTAGGTTTAAGAAATGCTAGAGACCACTTTAAATTATCAAACACAGACTCACCAAAATAATTTAAAATTTCTGATCTAATATAATAATCACCAATCTGATCTTGCAAAGTCAAATCTTCTCCTTCCCCTATGCTGCTGAAAGAGGGAAACCAGAGAAGAGGGACAATGTCTTTATGTCTTTTCCCTTTTTATGGTTCCATCCCTGTTCTCCTATCTTACTATTCGTGAATTTATATACCTCTAAAGTCAAAGTGGGGAGGAGGAGAAGTCAAGCATGCAGGGAAGAACTTATTTGGATTGCACTGTTATAAAATGGCTTAAACTCTTTGGACCTAACAAATGTCTTAAGTTTTTGATCACACTCTTTCTCTTGGGTACTTTCTTGGGTTCTTTGAAGATTCTGCCATCACTAGTTATCTCTTATAAGCAAATACCTGTATGTGGTAGATGTTTTCTTCTCCAGTGAATTGCTTACTCCTTCTGCAACCCTGGAAATCCAACAGGGCTTCAGTTTCCCTCTGATGAGCCTCGTTGTTTCTTCAGTCATTCCTGTTAGACCCTGTTGCACATGCTGAACTCTTTCTAGCATGGCCTATGTCTGGTTCCTGGAAGAGGGAGCCACTCATGCATTTTTTGTTTCAATAAACGGAGGGAATACAGATAGAAAGTAGCCACCTTTCCAATCTGCCTGTTAGCCATTAGCCAGCTGACTTCTCACGTCAGTTAGGTACAAGTCCACTATGTCTTCAATTTCAGGGGAACCATTATACCCTTTGACTATTAAAATCAATTTTCTCAAAAATCTGGTCCTTTTGTAACTGTCATAGGGATGAAGGGTTAAAAAGTTCTTGGATATTTCCTTTGAAGATTTCTTTCTTGGTCTTAAACATCATATGTTGGTGCCTCCTAATAAATTTGCACATTATATAAATAAAATAATGCATTAGAAAGTCACAAACCATGATGAAATAGGTTTTATCCTATGTAGGTTGATATGATGTCACTAAATGTTACTGTCAAAGGGTATTTTTAGAGACACTGAGAGATGCAATACAGGTAACATCCCAAAACCAGGTGGAATGAGTCAAGATCTGGTTTGGTGAGGAGATCTTTGAAGATGGCTGTTGCCAGGGTATGAATTCTCACTACTTGTACCTGCTCCTAGAAGAAGAGATAACTCCAAATTTATATACAGAAGGGTCTTCTAGAGACCATACGGAGAACTGGCAAAGTGTTTTGGCTGTTGAGATAATAGTGAAAGAGATATAAGAGAGTGAAATGCCACCTTATATGCCTTAGATCGGAAATAAAGTAAATTATATAATATGAAAAGTTGGCAAGGATGTGGGGAAACTAGAAACTTCATAACCTATTGGTAAGTGTTTATACTGTGACAATGATTCTGATATAAATGATAATGGAATAAACCTCTTTGCATGTAAGTCTCTGAGAATGTATCTGATGATCTCTCAGGATAGATTTTTGGATGTGGTGTTACAAAAATGAAGAATAGGAACATTTTTAAGGCTTACAATACTCGTCCACTTGTTTCCAGAAAAGTTATATTCATTTATCCTGTGGTCATTACTGTTGACATACAAGAGGACTTTCAAAAAGTCTATGTAAAAATGGAGTTAAAAGATACAAATAAAAAATATAAACTATTTCTCAACATAAGCTTCGTCAAGTTCAAGACACGTTTGTAAGCAGTGATACCACCTATTTAATCCATCTCTAACAAATTGAGGGGCCTGGGAATTTAACCATGTGATTGAAGTCTTTTTTAGATTTTTTAACTGAAGATAAATGGGTACCTTTTAAAGATTTTTTAAGATTAGGAAAAAAAAAAAAAAAGAAGTTAGAAGTAGCCAAATCAGGACTGTAAGGCTAATGATTTCCCATCAAAACTCATGAAATTGCCTTTGTTTGGCAATTTGATTTTTTTTGGTATACTTTTAAATTTAATATAGTCAAATTGATTTTTTAAATTTATATTCTTTTTTATGTTTGGAAATCCTCTTCCCTTTATTGTTCAGTTACATTTTTTTCTAAGATTTTATTATTCATTTGAAAAAATTAATTTATTTTTAGATATTTATTTGGTGTAAGTTATAAATGTGGGATGTAATTAGATTCATTACCTCAAATAATCAACTTTTCCTAACCCCATTTTAAAAAGTAATTAATCTTTTTCACTTTGGCTTATAAGATAGGCTTTAGAGGAAATTGAACTTTCATGTATTGAGTCCATTTCTGATATGCTCCACAGTGCTCTTGTTTGAGCGTTTCTCTGGCATCACACTGCTTCAATTAATTATGCCCTTGTAAGACATTTTTGTACCTGTCTCCCTTATAGCATGAAAGTTACATGACTACAAGGATTTTCACCTGTTTTGTTTACTGCAGTAGGCCGAGAATCTAGAAGAGTGCTTACTATACTATTGATGCTCAATATTTATTGACCTAATAAGTAAATGATGCTAAATTTACTTTTAGTTTTCAAATTCTTTAAGATATTTTTTACTTACTTAGTCCTAGGTAATATTTTAGTACTACATGTTCAAGTTAAAATGTCCCATTTAAATTGTAAAGGAGGTGTGTAAAACTTACAAATCAATTTTCTTTAAAACGGCATTCTTATTCCAAACCTTATAAATCATATTACCCCCACTTATTTGAGATTTTTTTATGTCAAAGTATTATAACTCTCAGTAAAGTATGTGTTATAGATATGTGTGGGTGCAAATATATATACATTTGTTCCAGTAATTTCTAAGATTTCTAAATATTTTTGCAACACCAATTTGAATTTTCACTGACTTAATGTCAGAAACTATGAAGGCTAGAAGAACAGTGAAACTTTTCAGTACTTAATGTCCTGAAGAAAAAAAATTCAACCTAGAATTCTGTACCCAGTGGAAAAATCCTCCAGGAATGAGGCAAAGATAAATATATTTTAATATAAAATGAAACCAAGAGAATTTCTTAATCACAAACCTACACTTTAAGAAATGATTTAAAAGGTCCTTTAGGCTGAAAAAAAATTAGTGACTAATGGAAACTAGGATATTTAAGAAGGAAGAGATGATGAGCATTGGAAATGGTAAGAGCTGGGAAAATATAGAAGATTGTTTTCTCAATTATTTCTTTAAAAGAGTCATTCACATTTTAAGGAAAAATTTCCTATATTAATTTCTAACCAACAATTGGTTATTATTGATAAATCAGAAAGCTATTTTGCTTCCATTTTTGTTTTGATTCTATTCATCTTAATGAACTTTTATTAAATTTGACAGTTTTTAGTTGGTTCTTTCAGAGATTTCTTGTATATAAGCCTATCCTTTGCAAAAGAATTATTTTTTCTAATAGTTATTACTCTAATTTCTATTTCCTGAGTTATTTTACTGCTAAAAATGTCTAGAACATATTTAATAATAGTGGCATCCTTGTCTTGTTTTTAATTCTATTTTAAATACTTTTAGTACCTTTCTTATTATATTCTTTTAGTTTTCATGCTTATGCTATTTTAGACTTATGCTACACTTATGGAGAAGCATCAGTATGGGGCAAATCTATTTATAATATCTTGTAGCTTTCAATTGTCTTCAACTAAGGAGGCTATTAACTTGCCTTATAATAAGGATGATGTGACTTTTGCATTAATAGCAGCTTCCAGGACAACATTGAGGGTATGAACAGAGGTAAACATGATCAGGGAGCAAAAAGTAACTGAAACTGTAATGGGCTCTGAGGACACACTGTCAACATTTAAAGCTATATACTTTGATTTTCTGTAATTAAAGACAGTTTAATTTTTATTTGAAAAAATATTACTTTAGAAATTGTAGCTGCTTGTTGGCTGTTTGCCAAAGATATAAGTTCATTGTCATGTGGGCCTCTCCACTGAGAAATTTACAACTGAAAGTTGGCTTCCCTTAGAGTGAGGGAGATGTCAAAAAATTGCCCCTAAAACATAAAACACGATTCTTTGGTAACCTAGTGTCAGGAGTTATATCCAATCACTTTTACCATATTCTATTTGTTAAAAATGGAAGGAATCATTAGGGACTATCTTAGAGACTTTCTATAATTATCATGTTTTCCCACATTTACCAGGAAGATCATACTTTTCCCCTTTAATCTCATAAAAGTGATAAATCCAACTTAGACATAATATATTAATTTTTCCTGTATATTACTAGATGTGAATTGTTGATAATTCATTTTGACTATTTGTGTCAATGGTTATGTTTGAAATTGGCCCATAAATTTTATTTCTCCCATTATTATTTGGTTTTGCAATCAAAGTTATGTTCATTTCATAAAACAATATGATGATTGGATTTTATTCTACAATTATGTAAGATTGAAATTATAGTAAAATCCCATAAAACCATGCTTATGAGAACTTAAATTTGCATGTGTTGCAATTTGTGATTAGCTTTCCTCTTCTACCCAATCCATTCTCAATAAGCTACTGTTTTGTCTTTTGCAGGGTAGTAGAAAAAATGATCCTAGGAGGAAAGCATTCAGTCTTTCATCATTAAGTATGATATTTGTTATGCGTTATTTTGTAGATGTTCTTTATCAAGTTGAGGAAGTTCCCTCTATTCCTAGTTTTTAGAGCTTTTAAAAATTCATGAACAGGTGTTACATTTTGTCAAACACTTTTTATGCATCATTTTATATGATCATATTATTAATATTTTTCTTCTTTAGCCTATTAATTTTGTGGATTACATTGATTTTTAAAATATTGAACCAGTTTTGCATCCTTAGGATAAATCTCACTTGGTCTTTACCAAGATCAGTGTCATAAAACTTTCCCCTTATGTTTTCTTCCAGGAATTTTACAATTTCAGGTCTTATGTTTTAGTCTTTAATTTATTTTGAGTTGATTTTTATAGATAATGTAAGATAAGGGTCCAATTTCATTCTTTTTCATGTGGATGTTCAGTTTTCCCAGCCCCGTTTGTTGAAAAGAGAATTCTGTTCCTATCGCATATTCTTGGTACCCTTGATGAAGACAAGTTGACAGTGTATGTGTGGATTTATTTCTGAGCTCTCTATTATGTTCTGTTGATCTATATGTCTGTCTTTGTGCCAGTCCCATACTGTTTTAATTATAATATATTTTGAAATCAGGAAGGGTGATTTCAGCTTTGTTTTTCTTTCTGAGGATGGATTGGTTATTCAGGGTCCTTTATGATTTCTTATGAATTTTAGAATTGGCCTTTCTATCTGTGTAAAAAATACCATTGGGACTTTGTTAGAGATTACATTGAATCTGCAAATCCCTTTGAGTGATACATACAAAAACTTACAATATTAAGTTTTTCAATCCATGAACACAAGATATCTTTTCATGTGTTTGTGTCTTTAATTTCTTTTAGCATGTTTTTGTAATTTTCAGTGTACCGGTCTTTCACCTCTTTAGTTAAGTTTATTCCTTATTCTTTTTGATGTTATTATAAATGAGATGGTTTTCCTAGTTTCCTTTTCAGGTAGTTTGGTGTTAGTGTATAGAATGACAACTGATTTTGTGGTGATTTTGTAGGCTGCAACTTTACCGAGTTTATTAGTTTGAATAGTTTTTCTAATGGAATTTTGAGGGTTTTCATGCCATCTATAAAGAGGAACAATTTTATTTCTTCATTTTTGAATATCTTGTTGTTTTTTTTTTCCTATTTACTTGGCTAATTTCTCTGGCTAACCCTAGTACTATGTTGAATAGGTATGATGAGAGCAGCACTCTTGCCTTGTTCCTGATCCTAGCAGAAGTATGATGTTAGCTATGGGCTTTTCATACATTGTCTTTGTTATGTGGAGGTAATTTTCTACTTTGTTGAGAATGGTTATCATGAAAGAGTGTTAAATTTTGCAAACACTTTTTCAGTATCCATTGAAATGATCATGTGGTTTTCATTATTTTGTTAATGCGGTATATCATATTGATTTTTACATGTTGAACTATCCTTGAACCCCAGAAATAAATCCAGTTTTGCTAAAGTGTATTATCTTTTTAATGTGCTGTTGAATTTGCTTTGCTAGTATTTTATTGAGGATTTTTGCATCTATATTCATCAGGGATATTGGTCTGTAATTTTATTTTCTTTTGGTACCTTTGTTTGACTTTGGTATCAGGGTAATGCTGTCCTCATAAAATGAGTTTTGAAGTGTTCCCTCCTATTCAATTTTTTGGATTAGTTTGAAGAGGATTGGTGTCAATTCTGAAGATGCTTACAATTCACCAGTGAGGCCATCTGAGCCTGGGCTTTTCTTTGTTGGGAGTTTTTGATTACTGATTCAATTTTATTATTAGTTATAGCTTTGTTCCAATTTTCTATTTCTTCAAGCTTCAGTCTTGGTAGGTTGTGTGTTGCTAGGAATTTATCCATTTCTTCCAGATTATTCAGTTTGTTTGCATATAATTGTTATAATAGTCTCTTATGATCCTTTGCACTTCTTTGGTCTCAATAGTAATATCTGCTCTTTCATTTCTCATTTTATGTATTTGAGTCTTCTCTTTTCTTAATTGTTCTAGCTAAATGTTTGTTAGTTTGTTTCTTTTCAAAAAGTCAACTCTTAGTTTTGTTGATTTTTAATTGTTTTGCTATTCTTTATTTTATTTATTTCTACTTCAATCTTTATTATTCCTTTCCTTCTGCTAATTTTGTTTAGTTCTTCTATTTCTAGTTCCTTGAAGCATAAAGTTAGGTTGTTTATTTGCTATCTTTCTTTTTAAATCTAGGTATTTATCATTATAAACTCTTTTAGTACTGCTTTTGTTACATCTTATAAATTTTGATATTTTATATTTTAATTTTTGGTTGTCTCAAGATATTTTATAACTTTCTTTTGCATTTCTTCTTTAATTCATAATTGATCAAAAATGTGTTGTTTAATTTCTACATATTTATGAATTTTCTAGTTATCCTTCTGTTACTGATTTGTAGTTTCATTCCATTGTGGTTGAAAAAGATACTTGGTATGATTTCAGTCTTCTTAATTTTGTTAAGACTTACTTTGTGGCTTAAAAACATGTGCTCTGTCCTGCAGAATGTTCCATGTGTCCTTGAAAAGAATATGTTTTCTGCTGTTGGTGGGTAGAGTCTTCTGAATAGGTCTGTTAGCGCCATTTGTTCTATAATATTGTTCAAGTTATTTGTTTCTTTGTTGATTTCTGTCTGGTTGCTCTATCCTTTATTGAAAGTGGAGTACGTATTGCTGTCTATTGTATAATTCTTTTGATATATTGGTGAAATTTATTTGCTAATATTTTCAAAAGCATTTTTATATTATTTGGCTCATGAAAAATAAATTTCATATTTACATTCATAAGGAATATTGGTCTGTAGTTTTCTTTCTTTTTGTACTATGTTGTCTAGTTTAGGTATAAGAGCAATACTAGATTCATAGAATGGGTTAAAAAGTATTTTCTGGTCTTTTGTTTTCTGAAAAATATTGGGTAGAATATGTGTTAATTCTTCTTTAAACATTTCATAGATTTTCCAATTAAACTACCTGAGCCTGTTGATTTCTTTTCCAGGAGATTTAAAATTATAAATTTAAATTACTTAATAGTGTAAATTGATTCAAGTTTTCTATTTTTATATTGTGTGAGTTTAAGTACCTTGTACTTCTCAAGGAATTGATCCATTTTATCTAAATTATCAGAGTTATGTGTGGAGTTGTTTATCATATTCCTTTATTATTATTTTGATGTCTGCAGGTTCTATAGGGATATCCTCTGTATTATGTCTACACTTGATCTTAGCCAAAAAGCCAAGAAGTGATTTTTCTGTTTCATTTCTAATATTAGTATTTGTGCCTTCTCTCTCTCTCTCTCTCTCTCTCTCTCTCTCTCTCTCTCTCATCAGTCTTTCTGGAGGCTGGTTAACTTTATTAATCTTTTCAAAAACCACATTTTTGTTTCCCTGATTTTCTTTATTGTTTCTCCACTTTCAGTTTCATTGACTTCTGTTTTTATATTTGTTACTTTATCCATTAGGTTTGATTTGGGTTTGTTTTGCTCTTTTTTCCCCTAGATTCTTAAGGTGGGAGCTTAAATTACTGATTTCAAATTTTTCTGCATTCTAATATATTGAATTTTATAAATTTACCACTTAGTAATTGTTTAACTGTGCCCTTCAGATTTTGATATACTTTCATTTTCATTCAGTTTGATGACAACATAAGGGGAATATGAACATCCTGCTTCCCCACTTGGCCTTCTCTGACACAGGCCAGTAAAGGGTGGGTAGGAGAGGGAACTTAGGGTGCCTTGTTACATCTTGGTGAGAGTGTAGGTTCTCCTCTTGGCCTTTGGTAATGTGGCAAGGAATGGAGCCACAGTTTTAAATATGGTATCTTGGTGTTTGGTTGGAATAGAGAAGTTATTGTCTAAAAGTTTTTTCCTTTAGCTTGAGAGAGAAAGCTTTCATTGAGCCTTTTCCCCCTTTGCGCCCACTGGCATTTCCCAGTTGCCAACTTACTTAATATCTAGTCTGAAATATATGAGGCAAAAAGAAAACCCAAGGAACTCACACTATTCAGTTTATTGTGTGCTAGGGTCCTTAGCTGGTCTGCTTTCTTCTCTTTGCCTTTCAGCATTACATATAATGTTCTGGGTTTTTAGTTGTGCTTAGTAGGATGAATAAGGAAAAGTATAGTACTACATCTTCCCAGCAGCAGATTATCTCCACATGTCTTACTTTCGATATGGAGTATTTTTAATGATGTTTACTTCAATTATAATGTTTATTATTCCTTCTTTGATCCATTAATCATTTGGAAGCAGGTTTTTTTTTTTTTTTTTGAGACAGAGTCTCACTCTGTTGCCTGGGCTGTAGAGTGCCATGGCATCAGCCTAGTTCACAGCAGCCTCAAACTCCTGGGCTCAAGCAATCCTTCTGCCTCAGCCTCCCGAGTAGTTGGGACTACAGGCATGCGCCACCATGCCAGGCTAATTTTTTACATATATTTTTAGTTGTCCAATTAATTTCTTTCTATTTATAGTAGAGACGGAGTCTCACTCTTGCTCAGGCTTGTTTCGAACTCCTAACCTTGAGCGATCCGCCCGCCTCGGCCTCCCAGAGTGCTAGGATTACAGGCGTGAGCCACCGCGCACAGCCTGGAAGCAGGCTTTAAAGTTTCACAACATACAGCATTTTTCTAGCTATCATTTTGCAGATGGTTTCTGACTCTATTACATTTTGTTGGTTCTCTTATGATTCCTACCTCTTTCTTTAACTTCTTATTTAGATCATAACTTAGTTTCCTGACTTCTTAATAATGTTTACCTGTATTCTCTTGTATCTCATTGAGTTTCTTTAATGTCATTATTTTGAATTCTTTTTCAGGCATTTCATAGATTTTCTTTTTGTTAGGATATTTTACTGGAAAACTATTGTTTTCCTTTGAAAGTGTCATCTTCCCTTGCCTTTTCATGTTTCCTGTGTCCTTATATTGATACTTGCACATCTGGTATAAATGTCACATCTAATTTTATGGATTGGCTTTCATAAGAAAAGGTTTTTCCTATGGATATATGTATAATGTTGGTTGGGTAGGGTGCTTTGGCTTTGACTCTAGGCAGGCACAATAGTGTAGTCTCTGTTTGATTTCTTTATTTGTAATCAATGTCAGTGGTGCCTGAAACTGTCTCAATGGGTTAAGCCATGGTTGTTAGTGGTGGCTATGGTAAGGCTTTGCTAGGGATGGGGATGCCCAATTATCAGTCATCTGGGCAGCTTGTGTGGATGCCAGTGATATTGCTTTCTGGACAGGTAGGTTCCTTTGGCCTCCAGGTAGATTGCTCAGGTGCTGGAGGTGGCAGTGTTTGGCTTGATGGGGGATGTGAGAGGGTCCTCAGGCCCCTGTGTGGCATGGCTCGTATTGGTGGTGGCAATAGTGATGGTAGGCTGATCATCAAATCCCAAAATGGGATGTGTGGGGTGCCAGCAGTGGTGTCCACTGGCTGGGTGAGCCAGTCCTAAGGTTCCCTAGTGGTAAGCATGAGCACCGGCAGCAGTGACAGTGGTTGGGGCTGGTTTGTCCTCAGGTGTCCAGTGGGCCCATGCAGGCACTGGCAGCAGTGATAGGTGGGTCAGAGCCCCTGATAGTGAGCACAGGCTAGCAGCAGCTAGTGGGATAGGTCAATCCCCAGTCCCCCAGGTGGTACACTTGGCACTTGTGATGGTGATCAGTACAGGCCTGTTCTCAGGTCCCACGATTGTGCCTGGGCAGGCCAGTCCCCAGGCCACCTGAAGGTGTGTGTGGGTGCTCAGTGGCACTGCTGCTGGAAGGAGTGGGAGTTACTGTCAGGTAGCAACCTTGGGTAGGTAACTCTCAGGTTCTGCAGAGCACATGCTTCAGCTCCCTTTGCACTGGGGGCAGCCTCCTTGATGAATTGCACTGCCCATTCCCCAGAGTATAGGACACTGCCTAGGCTAGAGTCCTAGGGACCCAGTTGTGCTACTGGATCTATAGATATTGCAATATTGCAGCCCTCTGGACGGACAAGGGTGTATGGCAGCAGAGCTTCAGGGATGTGGAGATGCAGGGGCTTTTGGGCCCCAGGGCAGGATGTAGTCTGGTGGATGCTGAGCTCTCAAAATGCCATCGTGCTGTATAGCTGCTTGCGTCTCAAGGTGGTTGTGGGACCCAGTGAAAATTTCTTTGGAATAATGCTGTCACGTAGACTTCAGGCATCTCCCAATACTAGTTTCATGCCTTCGAGAGCCAAGGGACTCTCTGATGGCCAGGATTGAAGAAGTCCTCCGTAGGAATGTGGACCACTGGGGATCTCCTACTCACCTTTTCCCTATACTGGAGAGCTCCTCCTGACTCCAAGCCAATCCCAACCATGCTGGCTGCTTTTCTTCCCTCTCCTTCCATGTCTCAGTTGTTCCCTGTCACTCCTCTGCTGAATTCCAGTGCTCTCTCTTAGAAGCTGTATTCAACATATCATTATCTACCTGCTGTTTTGGTATTTCTTTGTGGATGAGGCAAGTGCTGGGCACCTCTAGTCAGTCATCTTGAAGCCTCTCCCCTTTTCTGCATTTTAAAGTCATGTTACTTTACATAGAAGTTAAGAATTGCAATATTTTCTTTTCACAGTCAATGTTCAATTTTGTAGTGATCACTTTTATCCTTAATTATATATTTTTTACTTTATGACCTTTCTACTTATTTCATCTGATTTTAATAGACCTTTTTGTTTGTTTGTTTTTTTGCTTAGTATTTGCCTGGTACCTCTTCTCCATTCTTTTGTCTTTCAATTTTTCCATTTTCTTAATGATATATGAGTATCTTTAAAGAAATGTAGCAGGACTTTAAAAAATATTTAATTTAGTGTGATGAACTTTATTTTTAATTAAGAATTAGTTTATGTTTGTAATGATCACTAATTATCCTCTGATTGGTTCTATTATTTTATTATGTCCTTCCTATTTGCCTCAGCTTTTCTGTTTTTCCTTAATTCCTTTCTGACTAATTTATCATTGTTTTTCATTTTTATTATGCTTGTTAATTTTTTATTAGCTAAATTCATTATTTTTTGGAATTGCAACTGGATTTTGAATTCATAGTAGACATTTTTAATTCTCATGATTAGCATGTTTTAATACTTCTGAAAAATTCTTAGACTTTATCTCTTCCAATTTTGCCTCATTACAGTTCCCTCTATTATTTCTTTTGTGATTAGACATTGTCATCTTAACCTCTCATTTTTATTTTTTGTAGTTTTCTTTCTCTGGGCTACATTCTGGATAATTTCTTTAAATTTATCCTTCAGTTTAATAATTTTTATTCTAAATTTTTATTTGCTTTGGCCAATCACCTTAACATTTAAATTAAATTCTTTAAATTGTATTCTCTACCAGAGATTTTTTAGACAACAGTGGTGCTGTAAATCCCCATGAGGGTGACCTTGTGGTTAGGAATGCTCAGGAGAGATTCTCCCTTTTCTCTCAGTCCTCACTCAATTGTCATCTATGCCAGCCTTGAGACAGACAAAATTCTTGCTGTCTCCTACTGGGCATCAAATTTTATTTCTTCTTCACCTTTATACTGCTGGTAGAAAATTCTATTTGATTTCCCACTTTGAGCAAGTGCTAAGCATTATCACCTGTACTCTGCATGTTGTGTAGTTGTTAAAGGAAACTCACGTGTCCAGAGTTGGGCAAAATCTCTCAGAGGTGCTTTTGGCGTTGGCTTATCTCCCAGATTTCCTGTGTAGCAATGTGGAGGCTCCACAAATCCTTTTGTTTGTTTCTTTGTTTTACCTCTGCAGTACATTTAAAATTAAGACTACACATACATGTTTGCCCAGAATTTTAGTTGATGTTGTTTAGAGAGCAGTTCAAGGTTTCTGATTGTGCTAGAAAAGAAAATTCGGACCTACCATTTCGTATCTATAATTTTACTTCCTTTGCAGCCATTATTTCTTACTAATTTTTTGTGCTCTTAGTGGGTGGCTTTGTTACAAACTGACATTACCGCACTCTTCTGGCAAAGCATCAGCTAGTTGGAAATTAAAAGAAGAATTATTCTTCCATCTGTTTGTCATCTAAGTTTTAAAGTAGATAATTTTATCTCCTGACTTAAAACAAAATTATTTCTATATTTGATTGCTAGCTGTGGTAGCATTATGTTTCTTTTTTTTTCTGTTTTTGTTTATCATTTGTGTTTATATTTATGTCATTATGTTATGTAATTTTATATTTTATGTACATTTCTATTTATAGTTTATATTTTTTAAACACTGTCAATATTGTGATGGGGAAGGTTATCTGGTTTGCTGTTTCCCATTGTTGTTCTAACTTGTCACTATGTGAATACCAAGAATTGCTTTGGGCCTTTGACACAATACAAAAATTTAGCAAATATATATTACCAGCCTACAGGGCTTCACCAGACTCTGGATTTTGCCTCCAATCGAAGATTGTCTGTTTCTTATCTAGGTTAATACCACGCTCCTTTCTGGTGCTGAATGTTGTTAATTTTGGGATTGATTCAATTCCTCTGAGGCAAAAATTAGCAACCCAGTTTTCTGGAAGTTGTTGATCACACTTAAGAAAGCTATGATTGGACAATGACCAAAATGAGGTCACTACCTTGCAGGTGTCCTCAAGAGCTCACCTGGAATATAAGAGAAGAACACTTGAGACTTCCCAGTCCTATGATTCCAACCCTGGGCCCAAGCATGAAGATGCCCAAGAAACCCCGTACATTGTATTAGGGTGAGGAGGGGGCCTTCTGTTGCTCTACTAATCTCATGGTGTGACCTGTGGGGCTGTGGGCAGTAGGATGGGGCTTTAGTACCTGCTTCTTTCTGTACGTCTCATTTTTGTGTCTGCTTCTTTGCTAATTAAGTTATGATTTTATTCCTTGATATTTTATCAACTGAATAATTTCTTCCAAATTTGGAAGACCAGGTTTCAAGGAAGATGAGAGAGCACTGAATCTGGCTACTTTGTAGGACAGAAAGATTCTGTGTGAAACCGTCCCCATCCACATAGAGGCACAGATTAGATTCCTTTTGATTGATCCCTGAAATTCTGCTGTTCAGCTTTTACAGCCATCTTGGTTATCATTCATGGATAGCTGATAAAATTATGGAGGATAAGAGCCATAATTTTTTATTCCCTGCCTTTCCCCCTCTCCCCTTCCCTTCCCTTTCTCTTTTTGCATATTTATCTTAAAGCCTGAAGGCCTAGCACTTACAAGCCCCATCTCCAGTGTTGCCTCTTGTTTATATTGTCTGTGTAATAATTTACTCTACTATACTCCAAGGTAGGTACAAGTTACCTATAGTCAACAGCCTAGGGGGAGTTAATTAGTAGATGAATTCCCTATCCTGAATTAATACCTTAAGATTAGTTAACTAATAATATATCATCATCAGTGAAATTGAAATCAGTGATATTTAGGTTATGAGATTGGTTGAAATGGTAACACAGGATCCACTATTTGGCTTGAACTAATGCTCCAGTAAGTTCACAGCCACTTGCTAATAAATGTCTCTGCATTTGACAGAAGATCTGTGATTTCTTTCATTGTGATAGACCCGTTGGAAGTGAGAGCTGGGGACTATAGACCCTCCCCAACTTCTAAACTATTAGAGGATTCCAATATCCATCAAAAAGAACTTGACATTTTTTAAACAGCCAGCCTGGTTCCTAGTGCTTTAGTTTTATAATAATAGTTATGTGCATTCCTGTCTGCTTTCCCAGGTATCAGAATCTCTCTGGGAGCCCGACTCTGGAGCACACTGTGTGCAGCTGGGGTTTCAGGGTGCTGCTTTGACATGGCATATAGTAAGCCTCCAAAAAATCCAGTAGAATTTGTTGAACTCTGTTAGTGGTGATAATTCTTTTCTAGTAAGAAAGACTTGAAAAGCAGAACAAAAGAAAGACACATTATGCTTTTTCCTTTCCTAGGTTATATCTCCTTTGGGTGTATCTTTCCTGGATATTTGGTTGTTTCCCTTGACCTCCCAGCACCGTCTTTAGACCAAGAGATTATTATTGTATGTTCTTATTCACATGAAAAATGGTGACACATTTGTTTGGGGGTTTATAAAACAAAAATCTCACTATTTACAACTTATATGTGATTCATTGTTCTTTCTGAAATTGACTAAACTTTGATTATGTTATAGCCAATACAGCGACTGCATATGGTTCATCCATAAGTCACTATATTATTAATTTTTCTCTTTAACTGTCACATATTCTTACCCTGAAGTTTTGCTGAACTTTGTAGCAAATATGTGTGTGTGTGTGGGGTGGGGAACCAACAACATTTTTGGTCTGAAAAAAAAAAGCTACCCATTGAGTAGGAGTGTGAATTCAAATTTGAAGTTCACCATGGAACCCACAGTTATTCATTTCAGTAGGATCTATGTGACATCATGCTTTTGTTAAATATCTTAGGAAATGACAAAAAGAGGCCAACATTTGCTCCATCTAAGTGCTGAATGAACTTTTGTTTTCTTCTGTCTAAAGCCTCTCTCTTTTTCTCTCTCCCCACCACAGGCCAAGGCAAAGGAGCATTTCCCAGCATATTAAACTTATATTATATAAAAATGGATCTGATTAATACATCTCTGGAGTGTAAACCACTGACCTTTTCACCAGGGAGTGGCCTCTTTCTTAGAAATTTTTCTCACTTTCAATGTGCTTTTTCTAGAACATATTCAGTCCATAACATTCTACCCAGTCCCCCCAAATTCTCATTATTCTCACATACAAAATACATTCATTTCATCTCAACAGCCCCCAAATTCTTAACTTATTTCAGCATAAAATCTGAAGTGTAAAGTCTAAAGTCGCATTTAAATATCATGTAAATCAGATATGAGGCATGAGGTATAATTCATCTTGAGGCAAAACTACTCTCTAGCTCTGAACCTGTGAATTCAGAGAAGTTATGTGCTTTCGGAATGCAACTGTGAGTCAGGCATAGAATAGACATTCCCATTCCAAATAGGAAAAAGAGGAAATAAGTAAGGGGTGATGGATCTCTAGGAAGTCTAAAACTTAGCAAGGCAAGTTAAATCTTATGGTTGGAAAGTAATCCTATGTGGTTAGAAGCCCCATCTTCTGGACCCACTGGGGCAGTAGATCTGCCTTCCTGACCTATTGGGGTGGCGATTGCATTTCTGTGGCTTTGCCCTACCCCTGAGGATAGGTAGGGGTGGTCCTACCCTTGAAGCTCTGGGCAGAGGCTATCTGGCCAGTTGAAACCAAGATGGTGGCCCTGATGATCTCTGAATTGCCTTTGGGGTCATTTTTCCCTTTTCTTGAAGAATAGGGCACATTTGCTGCTAAATAGCTCTTTTATCCTATCCTGTCAAGTCCAAAAAGTCCCATAACTTTCTTTCATTTTGTCTTGTCTTTCTGTCCCCTTTAGTTTAAACTGGCAGTAGTACTGTTGGTTGTTCAGCCATATCCTTAGTGTTCTCTTGAGAACAAGCTTTCTCATTTTTTGCGGTATGGATAGGCTGAGAATTTTTCAAATCTCCAAGTTCTGATTCCATTCAGCTTAACTATTCCTTCTTCAATTCATCTCTTTTCACATTTTACTGCAAGCAATCAGAAGGAACCAAACTACTTCTTCAATAATTTGCTTAGAAATCACCTCAGCTAAATATCTAATTTTATTGTTCACAATGTCTACCTTCCACAAAGCATTCAAACACATATCAGCCAAGTTCTTTGCCACTTTATAATAAGGATAGCCATTTTTCTGGTTTCCAACAACATATTCCTCATTTCCTTCTGCAACCTCACCAGAATCACCCTTAATATCTGTGTTTGTAGCATGTACCTCAAAATTCTTCTAGCCTCTACCCATTACCCAGTTTCAAAGCCAATAACCTCCACATGGTTAGGTATTTGTTACAGTAGCACCCCACTCCTGGTACCAAAGTCAGTATTACTCAGGGTTCTCCAGAGAAACAGAACCAATAGAATATATATCTATATCTATATCTGTATCTATATCTATATCTATCTATCTCAGATATAAATAGATTTATTTATTATAAGAAATTAACTCACATGATTTTGGCAACAGAGAAGTCCCAAGCAAGATCTGTAGGCAGCAAGCTTTAAATCTACGAATTTCAATATGTGTATTTAATTCCAATCTGATGACTGACAACCAGGAGAGCTAGTGGTATAAATTCCAGTCCAAAAGCTAATAGATTTGAGACCAAAGAAGAGCCAATGTTTCAATTGAAGTTTTAAGGCCCCACCCACATTAAAGATAACAATATGCATTACTCACTCAGTCTATGGATTTAAATGCTAATCTCATCCAGAAACAATTTTATGGGGACTCACCCATAATAATGTTTGATCAAATGTCTAGACACCCCTGCCCAGTCATGTTCACACATAAGATCAACCCTTGTAGCACACTTGTCAAAAATTATTTGACCATATCTTGAGGGTTGTTTATGGGCTCTCCTTTCTAATATGTTGGTTTATATGTCTGATAGATACTTTGTATTGTATTTTTGTCTTAACTGTCATGACTACAAATTTCAGTGACTACCATTTCTTTTAATCTCTGAAAAAAAAAAGAGTAAAAGTTTACTTGGAAATTTAAAAATATAGACAAATATTCTGAAAATTTCCGATATTTTGCTTAGCTTCAAAGTGGATATTTTTGATAACAGTGAAATATGTTTTGTGGAGTTCTCAGAAGTGCCTATTACTACACAAGAAGTTCTGGTTTATTTTATCAAATATATTCTTAGATTAATTTATTCAAAGTCATAACTGTATAACTGAGTTCTAGCATAATCCCTACTTTGACCTAGTAATTTTTGGGCTAGTTTCATTCCTGAATATTAGAGAGAGCATATTATAGGTTTTTAAAATTAGATCTACTTAAAGTTTTAAGTATTTCTTTAGATATTACTTTCATATTTTTCAATGTTTAAATTCTAGTTTACTGATAGCTTGCAAACAATTGTTTTCCCCTAACCATCTAGAATAGAACTGTATGTCCTCAAAATAGATACAAGCCAAGCTGCACAGTACAAAGTGTGAAATGGCATTTGGTCCTTTGTCTTCTAGCTATCTTATATCCTATAATGCAAAAATCACAGAAATATTAAAATAGAAAAAGTAGAACAACTGTGGGAGTGAAGGAAAGAGGGTAAAAGGGACTGCTAAAGAAACTTCTGATTCTGACTAATAAATATGGTGTGAATTGATGGCATGCATACCCAAGCTTTCTTTGTAATTCCTTATAGAGAGAAAAATCTTTCTAAAGATTGATATTAGTAAACTAGAAATAAATAAGATATTGGATGAAATCAATGAGATGCTGGTTTCACCATAAAAACAAAATGCCTTTTCAAAAAATATATATCTTGTAATTATGGCTATATTTAAAGTTATCAAATATATACATAACTAAATGTATGTGTTAAAGCAGATCTCAATCACAACACTGATTTTTCAAACCTGTTTGTTCATGGTCTCTTTTGAAAGATTTGAAGGCAAAACTAGTGTTGTCAGCTGAGCATGGCAGAAATAGCACAGGTTTGACAATTAGCCCTGGTCAGGGTTCAAATCCTTGCACTGCCATTAGATGTGGTGCCTTAGACAAGTTATCTAATCTCTCTGAGCCTCAGTTTCCTTACCTGCTTGCAACCTTGTAACAAAGAAATGATTCTCTTAAAGCAGTTACCAAATGATAAGAATGAAAAATCGATAGCTATTATGGTTTATACAAAAACCTAAAACTATATTTATGCAAACGATCAGGGGATGTCACTAAGCAGGAGCTGTGGTTAACCTTGTATTTGTAGAGTTAGGGTCCTTTAAAAATTCATTTTCTTGATTTTTAAGTTCATAGTAAATTAGACTTTTTAAAAAGCTGTTTTAATAATGTAATAATGTCTTAAATAATGTAATGCAATTTGCCTAGAATTCTACACTCTTGCTAAGTGTCCCTTCTTCAATATGAAGTGACTTACACCCTAATTATGTCCTACTCTCTGAAATGCTTGTCCAGAAGGGAAAATTTTAGGATCATTTGGGTCTGAATGTATTGCAGAGCTTTGTAAGTTGGGAACCAATCTTGATGATTATTGTTCATTATGGGGGTGAGACTAGGTGACTGTCTCTTTCTGAGGCCCAAATAGATTTTTAGCTCAAAATGCTCTTGGGGTATTTGCCTGATGACCTGCTTTAGTGACTTTTTTTGGGGGGGGGCATGAGGAGTAAGATAGAAAGAAAATTATATCTCAAGATATTCTCTATTGCAATCCAAATCTTGGGAGATTTCTAAGTGTTGAGTGTAAATCAGAAACATAAAAATATAAAATAATAATATCCAGTAAAACTGCAGCTTGCACAAATTTCTACCAGTCATTTTCTGTTAGCAGCAGAACCAAGTTAGGAGAAGTTCATTGGGGCATATTTTACAAGCAGTACTTCTATTTTTATTTAATATAATTTCATGAATAAATGAAATGAGATGAATTTAAATGTTCGGCTGATTTTCACTGGAAAGAAAGAGAACCATTGCTTTTTAATTTTCTTTTCTTTATCAACTAAAGTTCTATGTAAATGTCAGTGGTTCCAAGTGATAGTAATTTGAGAATCTTGAAGGTACGCTATTGAATACACATAAGCCTCTCGCCTGTGTCTATTATATAGTAATCATTTTCAAAATGGAGTTGGATTCTTGACATTTTTTTTGGTAGAAAATAAAGTACATGTATCCATATCTGAAAATATAATCAAGCCCCTGTTCCTCCTTTATCTCCTCAGAGTACAGTATTTCAGTATCTTCCAAGGAAATTACAAGAGGGATGAGAACCAAAGTAAGTTGTTGGCCATTAAATGCTTCCTTAGATGTCAATAATTTCATTTGACTAACTTAAGCACTTTAAAAAGGGAAAATCAAAGCAAAATCTTATTTTCTACTCACTGCCCTTTTGGGAGACAATTATCACTTCTCAAGCATTTTTGCATTTCGCTCTGAAAAAAAGATCTGATAAGGAATCATTTTTTCATTTAGAGAAGGGCATGTACTCTGGGCTGTTTTTCTGCTCATGCCCATAGATTTCTGCTGATCCATGCACACCCTCTTGCCCTGTTCCTGTTAGGAAACAATGGCTTTTATTTGTGATGTGACTGACCAGGGATGGGGCACATTCTGCAACTACAGAAGAAAATGAAACCATTGGCCTTAACATGGACTGAACCTTTGACCCTGACCCCATTGGTACTTTGACTAATGTGGGAAATTACCAGAGGCTTGCACTTAGAATTCTCAATCACATGACAGATAACACTAAGCATCATGATGATTAAAATTCCTCTGTTTGTGAAAGAAAAAATAGGAAAACAGTCTATTGTTAATTCAGTATTGTTATCTTACTATAACTATTCTATTATAATAACAACAGTAGCAGCGGCAACAAGGATAGCTAACATTTCTTTGAGAATTTCTCATAAGCAAGTTTTATAGGCTGAATTGCATCTCCTCCAATTCATATGTTGAAGTCCTAACCCCTCAGAATGTGACTGCATTTGGAGATAGGGCCTTTAAAAAGTTAAAGCTAAATGAAGTCATTAGGGTGAGCTTTAATTAAATGTGACTGGTGTCTTTATAAGAAGACAGGTTAGGATATAGATGCCCATGCACACAGAAGACCAAGTGAAGACACAGGGAGAAGACTGCCTTCTACAAGCTAAGGAGAGAAACCTCAGAAGGAACTAACCTTGTGGACACCTTGATCTTGGACTTCTAGTCTCCAGCACTGTGAGGAAATAAATTTCTGTTGTTGAAGCCACCCAGTCTGGGATATTTTTTATGGCAGCTTTCATAAACTTATATATTAATAGGGACTGTGTAAACTGTTTTACATTCATTATCTCCCTTACTTTTCATAGTAACCTGTGGAGTATATACTATTATTATCCCTACTTTTCTAATGAAGGATCTTAGGTTTAGACAATTTTAAGGGCTAGTAAGTGGCAAGCCAGAGTGGGAACCATTGCAGCTAGATGCCAGTGTCCACAGTCAGCCATGCTGACAACTTACCTGTCTCCTGCCTTCTCTCATGTGATACAGGAATGCCTCTACCCTCATCAAAGAGGGACTGTTACTGTACCAACTGTATTGTTCTCATTTTGCAGATGAGGAATTTGAGACTTAGGTGTGTCTTGTCTAAAATCACTCCACTGTCAAGTGGCTGAGACAGAATCCCTTCAGATGTGTCTGACCCACTGTCGTGAATCCTAATCATCCAACTGTCCCACCTTTGCCTCCTTTTGTCTGGAAGAAAGGAACCATCTTTTAGTTTATTTCTGGATCTTTAGATTCTGGAATACTGCTTGAATAAAACTGTAACCCTGTTCTGCTTACCTGAATGCAGCATTTGAAATTTTGAAATTTATTCATTGCTTAGAATTAAGGGGAAGAAAAAGACCTTAAAGGAAATTGCAAACAGCATAGTCACTTCCGCAGGATAAAAATAATAGTTTATGACATTGACCAGTTATTTCATATTTTAGTAATACAAAAGGATCAGACTGCTTATGGTGGAACACAGTTAATGATTTTTCTTGAGCTATTTGGTTAATTTATCTATCACCTGATTGGCCTCCTATTTTTTATGTCCACAAAAAGGGCAATAAAATTTTATTTTAACTTGTTCAATAGAGGAAAGCTACTGAATAAAACAGGGATAGGAAAGCAATCAGAAAGCAATTTTAATTTAACTGAAAAAAACATGAAATGGGAAAAAAATTCAAATAACCTAAAAGCAATTCTGTTAGATCATTAGGTAGCCCATTTAAACCTAGCACATTTACACAGCATATCCTTAAAAGTATCATCTCTTTAAATCATTTAGTCATACTTTTAAGTCTATTGTCATAAAAAACAACAACAAATATTCTTGAAAATTCCAAGCAGATGCAGAGAGATAAAAATGTGGATGGAAATATTTCAGTTATCTGCAATTTGCTTTTGTGATAAAATCCACTTTTCAGAATTTGTCTGAAAACCCACAAGATTTGCAAATACAGGCCTCATTCTTTAAAAAGACTTCACAAGTCCACATGTCAAAATTTCTGTGCTCATAGAACAGGTACACCAAGTGCCTGGCAGAAGCGTATTTACTCCTAACACAGCTGACACAGTTGTTTACTTCCCTTCCTTAGTTCTCACTACTTGTTTGCAGCAACGAATTTATAAGGAAGGCTTGGGTTATAACTAAAAGCAAGTACATTGTTAGCAACAATCAGGACTTCGACATAGGAAGAGATACATGCCTGAGGTGACAGATAACCCAATTACCCTGATTTGATTAATTCACATTGTATGCCTGTATCAAAACATCACATGCGCCCTATAAAGATAGACCACTAATATGTACCTATAATAATTAAAAATAAAATAAAAAGGAATTGGTGCTTCTAAAATAAAAAAAGAATCTAAGAGTGTAATTCAATATCAAACACTAGGGAAGTAGCAATCTTGCACGATTTTTGCAAACTAACAGTGCTGTGTATAAAATCAAACCTACCACCTGTTTATAAGCTATATAAACCTAGGTAAATTATTTAAAATCCTGGAATGTCTCTTTTATCATTTGTAAAATAAAAATAGCAAAATCTAACTGGCAGAGTGGTTGTAGGGATTAAATGAAATTACTGTGTTAAATGCCTGGTCAATTTTTCTTTCATTCTCAGGCTCCAAATTCTCCACGCACACTTCAGTGGCTTTCACAACTCATTGGACCCTAAAGTAGTTCATGTTCATAGTAATAATTGATTCTGGATCATTATGAAAAAATTAAAGCTATCTCCAACAGTTTTTACTTAAAAATTTATGCCAATGTGTAATTCATGTTAGAAAAACATAAAAATGGTTATTAAGTCATTCCTGAAATGTGTTACCTAGTCCATTTTTCTTTTTGGTTCTTGGCACCACCCTCTAGGGACCCGTGTTCCACATCATCGTCCTTCCAGGACCCATGACAGAGCAGCACGTGTCTCATACGTTGCCAAGCCACCATCACTAGGGAAACAAAAGCTCTAGAAAGTCTCATGCTGGCAAATAAACGCTCCAGCCCAGTAGTGACACATTGCTTCCTCCCATGAATACATCATTGTCACATGGCCTCATACAACCACAAGGGGCCAGCATGTCCAATCCTACCATAGGCCTGGTAGGTGGAAGACTGGAAATATTTGGGAAATAGCCCTAGTGACTTACCTCAAAAGAGATTGATGTATAAACCAAGTTACCAATAGGTTTGTATTTATAAGAGGAAAATTCAGGATGGATCATATTGGACGCTAGCATTCACTTATAGAAAAATTTTTCCCTTGCCATCTCGTTAGTTTAAAATGGAGAATTTCTATGACTATGCATTGCTAGTTTTGGCTTTGCAGGGACCACTCTTACTGGCATCAGAGCTGAGAAGCTGTAATTGGAAAGTTGTTTGATGGATGCTGAATCAGGGAATTGGATGATTTAGGGAAATGGTTCATCCACATTCTGGTAAAGCCTAATGAACTGTCCCTGTCCCAATAACAGAAAACATCTGGAATGTAATCCCAGATTCAGTGTATCTCCTTTGTAGATTGTGGTGAATAACCATCAGCAAATTTTATATTTCTGACTTCTGTTTTACATTCTTCAATCTGCCTCATCTTTTTTAGACAGGTCTCCTTCAAGTCCATTCATACGTTTAAAGAAGCTCAATTCAAGCCCTGATATTTCTGCTTTTGTGTTTTTATTTGTTGCTTTTTTTATTTTGTTTTAACCAACTTATATTTTACTTAAAACGTGGCTCCTGCATATATCTGATCTTATCCTTCATGTTTTGGCTTAACCAGCTTTATTTTAGAGCTGGGAAATGCCTCTATTTGAGAGAAATAGAAATATCAAATAGGTTTTTCTATCACTTGCTGGACCTGTTTACTAGGTCATGGATACCGGAAGCAGTTGGATGAAAAGGATTCTTGGGTCTGATTTGGATTCTGCTCTGGGTTTGGTGGGGAAGAATGATAAGGCTTAGTGATGAGGCTGTGGCTTGAGGGAGTGATGATAATTGTGCATGAGCCTCATATTTTCCATATCAGGGTTAACACAATAATGGGGATGCATTAGCAGTATGTACAGATGACATCTGCAGATAATGGCGATACTCCGGTGATTTTGTCTCTGCTTTAATGGGTAGGATTAATACAAATTACCAAAATTGTCAGTCCAGGAGAAGGAGGGGTAGCATAATTTTAGAACAGAAATTAGCATCACTCAGTGCTATTCTGAACATTTTTATGTTCAGGACTGTGATCAATAAAGGCCAAAAGATTTTGCTTAAATACATTTTCCTTTGAGAATAAAATATATTCAACTTACCACATTTAATCATATGTCTGTTGAAAAATATAGAAAGAATATTGTTTCATAACTACAGAGACAAAATCAGAGCCAAAAAGGAACTCAGTACTTACAAGGTCAATACTAGTTGGTGTGTTTCCAAAAAAGTTCTCAACATTAGTGTACAAGAAAATGTTTCAACATTTCATTGAGCAAAAATACACAAACTGCTCTCTTGGGATCTGAGTGTCCTTGACTAGGGAAAAAAATTCCATGGTAGAATGATCTGTAATGATCTGTATTCAGCTTTCTGGCCAACTTGACGTCTTGAGAGTTGGGCTATGATAGAGAATTGCCAGGGGAAATGCCTTGCTTGAGGCCTGCCAGCTGGAGTACCGTATGTAGGGCAAGCCTACACATCTCTGCTAGAAATGCCATGGAATAGGTAGCCAGGATATCTACTAAAAATATCATGATGGGGGTTACAAGAAAAGTTATCATGTGGTGAGAACTAAGACAATGTCAATATTAGTTCATATGTTTCTGAAAAAACTCTCAGTAGTACAAGAAGAAAGCTTCAATACTTCATTGAGCAAACATATACATGCTTCTTTAGGGATTTGGTTATCCTTGACTAGGGAAAAAAAATCTAGAGAATTGTGTATTTACTTTAAGAGTCTCCAATTTCCAACATTTCTAGAGTTGACTTAATGTGAAGCTAGGCAGATATAGGATCAAATTAACGATTGGCCAAAGTCCCACCTTCAGGCATTTCCAGCTAATAACTCTGCCACTTTCTATGTGCCGATGAAATGAGTAGGAAAACCAACCTCTCAGATTTTCCTGCAATTGCTTCTCTTGTGTGGATGTATAGCAAATCACATACCCTACAGTTAGCATTTGTGAACCGGCTTACTTCCATTTATGATGGGGCTGTCTGAGGAGGAGAAGCCCAAAGTTTTAATTTAAATGGCCAGAGCCTCGGGGTATGTTATCTTTCCAACTCTCTTTGTTCATAGTGCCTGTGTCCACTGTGTTCTTGAGTCTGGAATTATCTTGGATGGTAGTGAGTGTCACTGAGTCATTACTCCTACTCTAATGCTGATTCCTCCCAAATCTATTTTTGGGAGTATTCATTAAACCAACATTTATTCAACATCTTTGTGCCAAGCCCTGCCTGGAGTATAAAATAAAAACTAAAAGAAAGAAAAAGACACAAGGAGATGACAGATTTTGGGGGGTGGGGAGGAAAAGACATACATATAAGACAATAATTATAATAAAATAATTTATTCAGCTACTTTCAGATTTCAGAGGTAACTCATAGGAAAGGGGATATTGGACAAGCCTTCACTGAAGAGGTGATGAAACTTCTGGATCTTGAAGATGGACGGGAGTTTGTCAGACAGAAAAGGTGAGAAGAATGTTCCAACATCTGCAAAGATGCAAATTATATCAAGTAGCCTGGAGCGCCCAGTGAAGAGAGAGTAAGCAGCAGAGGCCACTGCACATAAGAAGCAAGACCTGTGGGTTGGAAGTGGAGGTCGTTGTTGAAGAACAGGGGCAAGAAATGGAGATTCAGATCATGTCATGAAGGCTCCAAATTCTATGGAGAGGATGCGGGACTTTATTGATAGTAAGGGAGTCACTGAAGTTCTAAAGCAGAAAATGCTGTGAACAGCCCTCTTCTTCAGAAAGAACCCTGAGATTTACATGGAGGGTGAACCAGAGGCGAGGAGGAATCGGAGCAAGAAAGATGTGCTAGGAGGCCACTAAAGTCCTATATCCTGTGAGAGCTGATGGGAATCTGGAGGTGGGCTGCTTAGAATCGGCAGGACCTGGTGACTAGGAAAGAGGAAAGGCCGTTCTTACACTCATTCAACAATTATCTATAGAGCTCCTACTCTGTGCCAGACACTGTTTTAGATGCTGGGGATACTGAATTAGAAAGACAAAATCCCTGCTCTCACAAAGCTTGAGTTCTAGTGAGAAAGAAGTTCTCTACTGTACACGGTCACATCAATGTTAGGTGATGGCAAGCGCTAGGAAGAAGAATAAAGTGTGTGACTCCTGGGCCTGAAGCTTCTGCTTTTGGCCTGTGGAACACTGCCTGAGAGGGCCATGCAAGGCAGCCAACCTGATGAGATGGGAGGACCAGAGGAGGAGGAGATCCTGGGCACCCCAGCCAATGCCAGAATTGTCTGCCAGAGTCAGCAACATCCCAGCTAAACTTTCTGCTGAGCCCCAGGAGGGAGCTCAGAAGAAATCAGCAGATGAACTGCCCCACCAGCCCATGGAGTCATAAGAAATCATAGATCTTTTGCTGCTTTCAGCCACTAAGTTTTAATGGGTTTTATTAGTCAGGGACATATGATAGAAACCATGAAGAATAAGAGAGAGTTAGCTTTCAAAAGTGATTTCTGGATCTCTGGCATAAGTGGCGCCATTAGCAAAGAGGAGCAGGACTTGAAGAAGAGGAAATTTGAAATTGTTGCCAGCCAGGTAGTCTTGGGCCACTCCAGATGGGAGCAAAGTTTAATTAGTATTTTGGGGGGATTAACCTTGGAAAGCCAGATTTAAAAAGAACATACCTTTTTTTCTTTATAAAAACTTGAAAAATCCTAGGCTTCAATGAGATAGGTCATTAGTTTGAATATATTTTAAAGAGTAATCACTAATGAATCAATATGTAGCTATCATTGTTCATGGGTTTTGTGTGTGTGTTGTTTTGATTGTTGTTTATGTAGGGGAGGAGCAGGAGAAGTGAGGAGAGTGAGAGGACCCAGAATTGGGTGGAAATGGGTGGAAAGACTGATATCAAAGGAGGAGGGATGGAAACTGTACAGATAGGAGCTGGGGCAAAGGACAAACTTTGCCTTTGTTAACTTTTATGCACTTGTATAAAAGGCAACAGAGCAATGTTCTGTTGTCCGGTCTGCTTTGCACGATAGATAAAGAATTTTTTTTTTAAAAAAAAAGATTGAATTTCTATTAAGTAGCCTTTATTTTTCTGAACTACATTAATTCTACAGTTACTGCCATTCATTTTTTAAAGTGAGAAGAACCCGTATGGTTTTCTGGGTTACAAGATAACATACTGGATTATAAAAGAATGAAAAAGAAGGTTTTTTCAAATATTCTTAATTTTTGGGTTTTTTCCTCCAGAAATTTTAACCTAGTACATTAATATTAGGTGTGACATGGTTATAGACATTCATTTTAGATAGCAGTATGATATTTTATCCTTTTTTTTTTTTTTGAAAAACATCACAGAAATGACTCATGAGAGATCAATAGATCATCCTCATCAGCTCCCATAAGTCTGGACATTGCTGCCCACTGATCTTGTTACTTACGTTCCATTAGTCTCCATGAAATTTAGTACAGAAATGAGAAGGTTATTTACAGATAATGTACCTCTATTACAAATAAAAAAAAATCAGTTTCCAAAGAGAGAGAGTAAATTTGGCTCACCCATCTACTGTGTCCAAAATACACCTGACTTGGTCTCGATATTGATTTTAGTGCTAATGGTGTGTAGCTTATACTTTAGTTTGACCACATGACCTAGGAAACAAAATTGGTGATGAACCCCAAATCTCGCCCCCTCCCAAGCTAAATTTACATGGAAATGCCTGCAAAGATGGACAATGATATAAAGCAAAGCCAATTCTGATAAAGCTCTAATGTGGACACTCTTATGTCCATTTGTGACAAGTAATGCAGCTTCCTCTTCATACCAGGGTATTTTATTTGGCTTCTGGAAGGAAGATGGAAGTTCACATTCCTGTTAGTATTTATGCAACATGCATCAAAGTCACTCTTTGCTGATTGGTGTCTTCTGGACCCACTTGACTCATCTGTCAGTGCGTTGGTCTCCGGAGCCATTGCTGTGGTTCATTACCCCCTTGTTATTACTGCCTCTGTGTGGAACATTAACTGCATGGTTGATGGAGTGTGAAATAAACTGTGAATTCGAGCATATATAATTGGCTATTGAGTCATTGTGAAACCTCTCAGCTTTGTTGGAGTTACCACCTAGGCCTTGTGAACCTAATTAACATATCCAAGGATTACTCTGAATTATTCAGGGCTCTTTTCTCCATGACCAGGGAGGAAAAACAGAACTCTGTCTAACTCAAAAATGAACACATTTATGGAGCGCCTTTCCTTTGTTAGTGTTCTTTTTGCTAAGTGTTCTCACATGTTGTTCTTGGAAAAATGCCTGTGAAGTGGATCATATTATGTCCAGGTCTTAGTTGAAGCAACTGAAGTTCAGAAAAGTTAAGTGACTTGCCCCAAGCCAGAAAGATCATAAGTGGCAGAGCTGTGATTCAAACTAGGGTTTTTTGACTTTGAGGTAGTGATCTTTTGTCACACCATGGTGGTCACCCACCCCACAGCCCCCTTCTTGGGAAGCCCCAGAATCCCCCCTGAAGCTACTGGGTGTGGGCCTAGGGTGTGGTTGTTGAGTAGTACATGCCCCATGGTTAAGTGACTTTTGATTACAAAGTTTTGAGAGAAAACAATAATGCCAGCTTACTTCAGTGTCAGAGATAGGAAAATGATTCAGAATCATATGCTGTTAGGCAACCAAATTTAGTTGTGTTTCTTTTCAAGAAGTTGATTGCTGGTTATCTATGAGTAAAGCCTCAGTAGATGAAAAGCTTCATGACATTGCCACCGAGACCCACCAAGCTGTGTTATGGGGCAGTTAAAAGGGAAGTGAGGCAAATCTGTGATGTAAAGGAACTTCATCTTTGGTGCCCTCTCACTGACCCGTTAAGGCAACCTCTTTTTTCCCTTCATCTTAGCACTGCTGGGCCTGGCTAACAGTCTAGAGGGAATCTGAAAGATGGCTCTACTGTTGTGTTAACTTATGAGTGTTGAAAATGGAACCTCTCCTTGGGATTTAAGAATGTTAATGGAGAGTATATTAAAAAGGAGTAAAGAATTTCTAAATGGTGCCATCATGGATACTAGAGTGGATCAATGAGGGGGGTCTTTTTGGATGGGAAGCTACTGAAAGCACACTTCCTAGACAGTACCAGAGAAAAGTGACTGTGTAGGATAAGTAGAATAACATATTTTATATGCAATGTTGGTTCCTATTATTTAAATAGTACGTGAAGTCAATACCCCATGACCTAAGGGTTGTAGAACTATGGTTAAAATCAACAAGCACATTTTAAATATGGATTTAAATGCTATAAAGTGTTGATAAATATTGGGATCAATATTTGATCTGTTGGAAAGAAAGGCAAGACATAATTATAGCATATGTAAACTATGAATTCAGGGGTTGTGGATTGGTATTCTTCATCTTCATAAAATGAACAACTAAGAAAAAACAAAAATGGATAGGTTTTGGTGCAGAAAGAATTAATGGGGCATTTTAATACTGGATTTATTATCATAAAATTGTCTGGTGATACTGGAATTTGCTACTATGAAGTATCACTTAGAATAGGATGTGCTGTGATACAGCGGAAACAACCAAGTTTTAGAGTCAAACAGACCTGGCTCTTTCTGTAACATTATACCACTTACTTAATTTCTTTAAGTGTCAGTTTCCTCCTCTGTAAAACGGGAAGAGTAATACATAACCGAGTTATTCGAAGAATATTCTAAGAACTAAATGAGATGCTGTTTAGAAAACATGTAGGAAATGGATGCATAAGACTTCAGTGATATTCTTACACTTCTCTTTTCCTTTCTCATTTTAAGAAACCATTTATAAATAGTCCTGCCTAAATATAATAAACTGATTACAGTTCCTAGGTCAAAGCCGTGCCTTCTAGCAGTGAAATAACAGTAAAAAGGCTTCAAAGCTAAGAACAGTGTGCATATAGAGTTATAAAGACAGAACTGTGTTTATAGTTGGAGAAGAGTTTTTACCCTAATTTGTTCACACTATGCTTTTACAGTGAATTAGGAAACAAGCATATCAATTTGGCATACTTAGAAGGAATTCCATGGATTTTAAGTCAATAACCAATAAACCAAGCTGTTTATATTCCAAATTTGGGCTCATAACATAAATTTTAATTCCCTAAGGTCAGCATATGTATATGTGTGTAATATTATACATTATACACACCATTATATATATTAATATATAACATGTTATATATAACTATCTGTTATATAAAGTAAATATATAAAGTATGTAACATATAAACCAAATAAATCTGATATATAAAGCACATAAACCTTACTAAATATCCTCTTACTGCTAGCAGAGGTTCATAAGGTATTAATAGCAATAACAATAACCTATTTTCTGAATGAAAGAAACCCTTTTAGAATCATAACCTTTGTCAAGATCTTGATACTTAAAATTTTGCAGTGGCAAATAGAAGGGGTAGGGCAGGAGGAAGGGGCTGCACTTGATATACTGAATTAATTGTGTATAGCAAATGGTTACAATTAGTGAAATATGTGCCAAGATAGTAGGATCCACAAAACTTGAACTGTCTTCGTAGTTTGTAGCTCTTTAAATCTTCTATTTCAGAAGGAACTGCAAGGAGTCTGGATAAAAAATTGATATGAAATGAAGGCCTAATTATGAAGCACCTTGAGCCTATTTTGGGGATTTTGCCTTTTATTCAAAGTGAGATGGAGTCATGGAAAGAGGTTTGAGCCGAGAAATGATATGCTATGACATCTTCTAGCAGAATCATTTTGGCCCCTGTATTGAGAATAAAATATAGGAACAAGAACTGGCTCAGGCAATGTAGTTAGGAGGATCATATAAAAATTGGGTGAGCAATTATGGGTCCCTAGACCACAGTGACATTTGATGTAGTTACAGATTCTGAATTTATTTTAAAGATAGAGCCAGTAAGATTTCTCATTGGATCAAATGTGGGAGAGTAAAAGAGGAATCAAAGATAACCACAAGATTTCTGGCCTGAGTAACTCGACAAAGCATATTGCCACTGACTAAGATGGGGAAATCTGTGGACGAGCAGAATTTGGGGGAAGAGTATGGGGAATAAGGAGTTTTGTATTAGTCATGTTGAGAAGTTTATTAAACTTTCAGCTGGGAAGTCAAGAGACAATGGATAGATAAATTGGGGTTCAAGACTGGCATTTAAATATAAATTTAAAATTTTCACTGAATCAAGCCATGACACTGAATGAGATCATTTAGAGAACGAGAGAATGGCTTAGGGCTGAGCCTTTGGGCCCTCCAGCATTTAGAAACTGGGACGATTAGGAGAGATCTTCAAAGAAGATTAAGAAGAAGTGGCCAGTGGGGAAGAAGAATCAAGTGAGAGTTTTATCCTAAAAACCAATCAAAAAAATATTTCAAAAAGTAGGGAGAGATCAACCATATCAAATATGATTAGAGGAAGTGAGGACTACAGATTATTTGATTAAATAATGTGAAAATTGTTGGTGGCCTTGACACACTGTTTCAATGGAGGGATAGAGACCAACAGACTCCTCAACCTTTGCAGGGCCCAGAACAAGAGTATGATTTGGGGTCCATGCATCATCTATCTAAATTTTTAAAGTTACAAATCAAGATAACAAGCAGAAGATGTTTTGTGACCACCAGATCATAAGCATGAGAAAAAGGCCAGGAAATAGCAGGAAGATTGGTCCTGATGGAGTCTAGCCACTGAGCCAGTGCCACTGGCCCTCTCCCCCTCCCCCAAGCTGGACAACAGGAGAAAAGGAGCAGTTCTCATCTTCCTACCATCACGCTGGGAAAGCTGCCAGGGCCAGACAATCTCCTGAAGATGCTGCATGGATCTGCAATGCTCCTCTTCCAGGATTAGGTGCGTAGAGAGCTGCCTCATCAGTGGATAATACACAGGCTGCTTGGCTTTGGGGGTTCCAGGTGCTTACAGGTGTTGTCTGGGAACAGAGCTATTTGGGGTCCATAAGAAGGAGGAAACCATGAGACTGGTAAGGGGCCAAGCTGGGGTGCAGCCCCATCCTTGGAGAGAAAGGAGAGCCCCAGTCTTAGAACTTTGTTATCTGGAGTGAGTCCCCAGTCATTTTGGAGAAATCCTGATGTTGTACTATAAGGTTTTGTGTTATTTGCAGCTAAACAAATTCTCATTCATAGGCGTTCAAGAAATATACATTAAATGTCTGCATAAATAAAAAACATTACCACGAGGTAATATGTGTCCACTAAGAAAGGTGAATCAGAACTATAAAAAATGACATGTTTAGTATGATTTAATTTATATATGTTTATATGAATGTATGTGTGTATATATATTTAGCACATATCTAGAACATGTACATGCATATGTACATAGAGAAATATCTGAAAGATAGTTTACAAAATAAAAATTGTGATTATCTTTGGTTTATATGATTTTTCAGATGACTTATTTTCTTATGCTTTTTTATTTTTTAAGTGGGCATATATTATTTTTATGATAAGAAAAAAATAGAAGGTTTAGGAAGAAAAACAAATGGCATGTAGATGTTCATCATTGATTTACAAGGTCACCTTCCACATATGAAAGTTGGATTAGATTTTTCTCTACATTTTTATAGGGAAAAAAATTCTGAAGCACGTATTTATAATTTTACACTCCTTAACCAAACCTGAACTATTGGTTTTAACATAAGGCTGCGTTTCCCAGCCTTCTTTACACTGCTGTTCCCATAGACACTTTTCCCTAATTGCCATCCCTCCTCACCCTAGTCACAAAATTTTAGTACTATTATCTGCTCAAGTATTTTGGCCCTTTGCAGGGTCACAGACTATTGTAATATCTAGGATTGTTTTTGTCCCCCAAGAGCCATTTTTTTTTTTTTTGCCTCTTTGGAGGCAATATTGACCCTATTGATATTGAGAAGACACGACATCAACCATGAACATTTCAGAGTCTTGCCATTAATAAATGTGCTCAGGAAAGGTGAGTGCACCTCCTTATTATCCTCCATACCTGTCTTCATCTCTTTTCTCCCAGTACAAAACTTTGCTCCTAGCAAACACTTGAATGTTTTCTGAATGACTGAATCTGATATATTAGTTCAGTCTCGCTCTAAGAAGCAGAGAAGATCCATTCCTCCTATCACCACCAGCTCACTCCAAATTTCAACTTCTCCAGCCCACAGAAGACACCCTTCCCATTAAGTCCCCAATACTCATTCCAACGCCCCTTTCCACATTCCTGCTACACTCATGGTATTTTGCATTCTCCCTACCGGTGTTTCCTAAGTGCTGTGGGAAGTACTTGTTTCACACATCCATGGTAATCTGTGCTTGCAGGACCATTTACGCTGATGGCTCTTGACTCCCTGGCTCTCTGCATCCTGCTGGCCCTCTCCCTGTCCTCAGATCTTAATTCCAATGCCCAGCTGTCATTGGGTTGCAATTTCAATATAGCTTTCTTAAGGCTGAGGTCACCCCAGAAACTACAATGTAGACAAGGAGAACTTAACCCTGCCTCAGTAGTTATTGCTTTATGTCAGGCTTCTTCAGAGAATGGTCCCTACTGGCCGTGGTTTTCCTGAGGACCTGCATGTTCCCAGGGCACAGATTCTCCTCCCCAAGATAGTCACCTTCAGATTTTCTCTTCTATTCCTTTCTCTTTGGATCACACCAGGGCCCCATACTTTTCTGCCTTCAGCCTAATCCAAATAAGGAGGACATCAACTCAAATAGCCAGACAAACAAATCAGAGCAAACAACCCCATAATTGTCATTGGGCCAGCAGGCCTCACATGAAGACCACCTTTTATATCATGGTACAGATGGATCAAGGATTCAGTGTGAAATATCTGCATTTAGATACTTCATTGCTATGTGCTTTTCTGAGAACAAAGTCTACCTCTGCATTTCTTCTGTCCTTTGCTCATTGAACAAATACTGAATGTTGACTACATGCCAGACACTGTACTAAGTATTTGAGATACAATGGTAAATAACACACATGCATCCTCTATCCTCACAGAGCTTAAATTTTTACAATTAATTTGTCCCTTCCAGAAAAGGTAGAAAGTCTGCCTCAAGAACCAAGTCCCATTTTTATTTAAAAATGTAGAAACTACTTACCACCCTTTTAGTAACAATTTCTCAGCTCCACTGTTCTCAGGTCAAGGTGCCATCTCTGACAGTAGAAATGGTGCGTTGCTGTATTAGTAAGGAAGACTACTTGTGGAATAAATATTTGAATTGTGTCAATAATAAATAACTCAGCCTAAGTGAATTGTTTTTGTAATCCAAGACTGTATCAGAACCACTTAGGAGCTTAAACTTGCACACATGCACACATATATACCCCCTACACCATTACCCCCCCCATAACACCATGCACATACACACAAAACACACATACATACACCTGGACCATACAACCAAAGATTCAGAAGGGGTATTAGGCCTGGGATCAGGGGAGGAAGGAATCTGTTATTTAAAAATAATAATGGAAAATTTTAATAGTCTATCAGATTTTCTACTAATCCAGTAGAAAGATCAGTTGACTGGGGATCTGAAGAACTTGGGTATAGGGATGGTAACCATGCTCTTCATGGTAGTCTGCAGGACCCAGAGAACAAATGTCCCCTTGAGATCCCATTTTTCCATAGTTATTCTGCTGTCTTCACCCCCTGGCCCATGGTTCAGATATAGTTACCATTGTTTTCCCAAGTACAGAAGCTTGCCTGTCTTCCCCAGACCATATGCATGTGGATCATGGTGAAAGTAAGGGCCAGAAAAATCTTACATACAATGCAGCACAGGAATTCCAGGAATTACCTATTTGATTATAGGTAAGTTTCATATTCATACATTTGCTAGAATATAAGCTCTTTAGACCCCTCCTTCAAATCTCCAGCTGGTATTTCTCCCCCATCTCTGGCAAAGGCCAACTCTGGCCACAAAAAGAAAAGTTTCCACCCCTAATACCTTCTCTTTGTCAGGCATATTCCACGAAGTTGGGATTTGTCTAGATTCTAATTAGGTTCACCTAGGCCCAGGCTCTAGCTCCAAAAGCAGAAGAGGTGGTTGCATTCAGACTCTCATTCAGTCTCCAGCAGAAGCCACAATGCAGGCACACATTGCCAAAACTGTGGCTTTATTTTATGTCCCAGTGACAACATATTACGGAAGTGCAGTCCTCTTGTATACAGGTCTTGAATAGAATTCTTGGCCTAAAATTAACCTTGGCACAATTGGGCTATGGATCATCTGATTCCTTTCTGGGCCTGGCTTATTTCAGAAATCACCTCATTAATTGTGCATGGCTCTATCTTAACCACCCTTGTGATGGCACTAGCTACTCTTAAATTACCCTTTTATTTTTCTAGTTAAAAGCGTTTTAGTTACAAAATATTTTAGCATACAGAAGATAATGTAACAGGTGGCTGTTTTTCTACCACCCAGATCTAGCAATTTCTTCAGTTTCTACTTTTTACTGAAAAATAAATAGATATAGCTAAAGAAAGCTCCATCCCTAATCCTTTCTACTCTCTCAGTCCCAGGAATAACCACTATATGTTGTGCATATGTAGTTTATTGTCACTACATGTGTTATGTATCCATAAACATCACATAAATTTGCTTTGTGTTTTGAGGTTTAAATAAATAATAATAAACCAAAGTTCAGTTTAACTAGATCTCCATGAATTATGATGGATATATTTTTAAAGCAGAGTGTAAAATTCAAAATAAAAGTATCTCCTTAATAGAAGCAATGGGAGAGTGACCTTAATTTTTTCCACCATATAGAGTGCTATATATCAGTTAAGTGGAACTAGTTTAGACTAATGCTGCCCATTTTTAAAAATAAATGAAGGCACACATTTGTTTGTCTATTTTTAAACAATTGAATGTTAGGGGAAAAAAATCTGTCTTCAAGAAACAGTATAAAAAAGAAATACACTTTTTCCTTGCTAGCAAAGTACTGATGACATGGTTAAGATATGATGACAGCTGTAAACAATTGGGACATTGCCTCATAAGTTAGCAAATATGGATTCGAGCTCGGGAAATCCAAAACACACATTTGGAAAAACCCATCATCATGTAGCAGTTTACAGTTGCTTCCTGATCTTAATAGGTTGCAAAACACGAAGCAGAATAGATTAGTACATAAAGTCTTTATTTTGCCACTGGGAAAATTTCATTACTGTTAGACATGTGAGCATTTTGATACTATAATAAGTAGACAAAATGAGTTGCAATAACTTGGAAATACCTGTATGAGGAATAAAAAAGACGTGACTACTTGTTTAAGTTGGTTCTGTTTCCTCTTTATTGTTTTGCTGATTTTAAAATTTTTGTGTATTTCTTATACAAAAAAGTACAGAAGATCACAAAGAAGAAAATAAATTGTTCACAATTCTTTTACTCTGAATAACCATTAACATTTTTCAATTAATATATTATGAACATTGTCCTGTATAATGCTTCTTCTATAACCTAATTTTCTTTTATAGTTTTTAAATTATACAAGATATGAGTATTACTTAAAAAAACAAGCAACACACACAAATACACATATTAAAAAATCTCCTGCTCTCTGCTACCACTTCCCATGCAAATTTCACTCCACTGTTTCAAATACTGTTTGGTATGTATTTTTCTAGATATTTTCTATGCAAATACTTTTAAAACAATGGCTATCCTATTATACTCTTCTTTTTCATTTGTTCATTTAATAGTTGTGGTAGAATCTTACATTGGTGACCCCCAGTGGATCATGCCTCCTGGAGTGTACACCCTCGTGTAGTCCTCCCCTACACGGTTTCTAGGCTTAGCCATGTATCTTGCTTTGGCCAATGGGACACTAGCAAGCTTGATACGGGCTGAGGCTTGATAACAATTTGCACATCAGGGCTTGTTCTCATGGTTCACTGCCACTTGAAACCTAGCTACCATGCTGTAAGAAAGTGGATCTTGACTTCTGGATGAAGAGAAGCTTCATGGAAGGGAACTGAAATTGTTCCAGGCGGCAGTCAATGGGTAGATGTGTGAATGAGGTCTTCTTGGATGTTCCAGCCACAGTTCATCTGCCCACTGAACGAAGCATTTTGAGTGACTGCAGCTACACCACAAAGAACAGACACCTTTAGTCAATCCACAAAATTCTGAGACATAATAAATAATTGCTTTAAATTTGAGTGGTTAGTTATGCAGCAATTAATAACCCAAACTAATATTATCAGTTCATTTTTATCCACCTCACTCTTTAATTTCTGCTTAGTGTTTAATTTTGTAAATATACTACTATTTATTTAATTAGTTCCTGTCTGCTACATATCTTGTTTATTTATACCAACAGAATTGCAATAGACTTCACATTCAACACTAAGAAAATATCTTCGAATATTCATGTGTACTTTTAGATATGTCCTTAGGGTAGATTTTTAGATATCTTTGAATCAGAGACTAGGCAGTTTTTAGGGCTATTGATAGATATTGATGACAAATTACCCTCAAGAAGAGGTAAGATCTATTTATTTTTTAGAATGGACATGATAAGAAAAGCCTCGTTTAATCACTAGTATCAGCTTAGTCTCTGACCTGGTTATCTTAGGTAATTACTTGGGTTGAGGAGATGGAACATAATTGTGGAGAAAAGGGCAAGTAAACTTTTTAAAAACGTGTGCTGGAATGATGATTCACCTTGAATCAAGCATTATTGGAGATGAAATTTATGTTTGGTAGTATTCATTTAAAAAGTCAAAAGGCGAGAGGAATTGTAAATTTGTACAGCCTCTTTTTGAAAGCAATTTTTCAATATTTAGTTAAGTTGAAGGTGTCTATATCCTTTGATTCAGAAATTTTACTTTTAAGTGTACCCCAGAGAGACTCTCATGCATGGACATTTAAAGCAGAATAGATTGTAATGGCAAAGCAATCCCCCTTGTCAACAGGAAAATGGTTATACATTGATGCAATAAACTAGTGCAGTGGAAATGTTGTTATAAATCCTTACGTCTAAAACAAAGAAAAAAAGAAAAGAAAAACAGCAGATTGCAGAAGAATTCATACTATATGAACCTATTTACTTGTAGTTTTGGAAACACGAAGAGACTATAATATATGTTGTGTAGGAATGCATACAGATGGAGTAAAAGTATTAAAAAACGCATGGAAATAAGATCGAAACTTGTAATAGTAGTTACTCTGTGAGAGAGTGAGTGGGATGTGATCAGAGATCAGTTCTCAGAGGCTTCCAAAGTTTTGGTCATATGGTATTTCTTAAGTTGGGAGGTAGGTACCTGGCTACTATCATATTTTTTTAAACACATTTTATGTGTCTTAGATATTCTATACATACATTTTTTAAAGACTGTGTGGAGGAGGGCAGGAAGGAGGCTGGTGTCTCTTCTGTGGTGTAATATTTCTTGGTGCTGAGAAGGGGAAAATAAAGGTGGTGTCTGCGGAATCCCCTGCCATGTGTACAAGCAGTTCTTCAGTGTTTGGGCTCTGCTGACTGGTTGTGGAATCCCCAGTATTTTGGAAATATTTAGAAGATCAAGAAAGTTTTCCAGTGGATAGGCCTTTTCTCACTTCCTTTAAAGAACTTCCTAATGTTTTTGTATCATGATGATACATTTGTAGCTCACTTGGAAAAATAACCTCTGGTTCATGTTTCTACCAGTACAAGGGTCAATCCTTCACCTTCCTATGTTGGGAAATGGTAGAGGGCAATATGGTGTAATGGACAGAACATGGAGACAGACTGTCTTAAAATCAGATCTTGGTTCTTCTCCAACAAGCTGTATCAACTTGGGCAAGAAGTAAGTTACTCAACTTTTCTGATTTGTTGTGAAAATCAAATGTGATACCTTGTACAACGTGCCTGACGCATATGGGCTCAGTCATATTCTACTTTTTTCCTTAAGTCATCCACAATTTGTGCATCATTTTAATGATATCTGTAATAATAGAACTGAGTGATTGTATTCAAAACCCAGATTGAAAGTCATACATTAAAACCAAACCAAGGATTGGCAGAAGACTTGTTTTTTTCCTGGCTAAACATTAAAACAGGATACTGAAAAAGTCAGTTCGGCCAGTCTTTGATCTTACTGTTGAGTGAGCTGTAACTTCTCAAAGCTAGAGACTTTTCCCTCATGTGTCATTGCATGGTAGAGGGTTCTCCATCTATACTGGGACAAAAACGAGTACGTATCATGGTGTTTGTGCTTTCTATTTGCAAATGAGTATTTATGATGAAGATTTTCTTTTAACTAGAAAAAATAACAGCATTTAAATCCATCAGCATTTTAGACTTTAAGTGGTCTTTAGAGACCATTTCAAAGCCTGTCACTGCTATGGTTCCTTGACCTCCCTCCACAGTTGGTCAGGACCTGCCATGGGGAGGGTGATCCCCTGGGCCTGCTCCACTGATTCATGGCCAGCAACATCCTTTTCTTGCCTTTGCTCTCCCAACTGCGGGGCCCACAGAGACTTTGTTCTCTAGTCATCACACTGGCAGCCCTCTTCTTCAACGTGCTATAGTCTTAAGACTTTAAAATAGAAAACTCGCTCTTCTTTGAGAGGAATTTAGACGCTCCTTACCTCTTCTGAGCCCTCTCAACTTCTGTAGCACAATTTGGACCCTTCGCTGCTGCCTTTCTGCTTTGATCCCCGTCACAGACTTGTTTGATTTTGATTCATTGCCTCTTAATGGAAGTACTAGGTAAATAGAAGTTTAATAGAACCTAAAGAATCTAAAGAAAGTTAAGCTTCTTTTGTCTTGGCAAATTTGAAAGGCAATTGAGTTGAGTTAATTGTCCTTTTACAATTTCTGGGCACTTACTCCAGCAGAACCATTGCAGCATAAAAGCACTAAAGCAAACTGAGATAAAGCTGGGAACAGAAAAGAAAGCACCAATAAACAAGACACTCATCAGATAAACAAAATTCCATTAATTTGATATTTTTTCCAAAAGTTCTGGAAGGCTAGGCTAATCCTGTCTGGCTTATAAACAAAGGAAATATATGTTAACACCTCATAGCACACATTTTTTTCCATTTCTGTATCCTCTGGTTAGAATATCATTTTGATCGAGGTGTTTTATTCTTCCTTGTTATTCTTTATATTGTATTTTATTAGTCAATGCCATGTCTTCCATTATGGTAAAAATTCCAGAGAAGGAAACTAACTAATCATCAGATGAAATGAAAGCAAAATGGAAAGAAGGAATAATATAGGTGGCCCATTCAACAAAGCAATGACTGAAATCTCCGCATACTTAACATCAAAAAATAATTGGTTCCACATAAACAAATTTTTTAAAAATGAAGATAACTGCTTTATGCATGTAAGGAAAATACTTGGTGAGTATGTCTTGAATCAATGCATCTTTTTCACAGAGGTAACATCTGTGAAGTGTTTTCCTGAGAACCTGAGGGAATAGTTATAAATCTAAGTTTCTTTTCAGATGTTCCTATAGGGATACCCATATACTAAATGGGCTAAGCTGGTTATGGTTTTAGAACTCAGGTCTACTTTTCATAGCTCTTCTCTATCTTCTCATATTTCCACACGTAAGCCTGACTTTATATGTGTTCTCCAGCTTTAACAACCTTGCCCAGTGTTCATAAGTACTTCACAATTTGCACATCCATGTAAATGAGACATGGATCATTTACATCAACCTGGTACATTAAAGAGATTCAGTAAATGTTAATCGCTGAGAAAGTTGTTTATAATTAAGTCTAGAGTAAAAGTTAGTAGGTTGATCTTGAGAGCTCTTGTATGGGTAAAATACATAAGTTTTATGCATTTTTGATACCTTTTTTGCTTCCTTTTTTATTTTTTACTTATTCAATTAGAAATTGAGTAAAAGAGAGAGGATGTATTTCTACAGAGAATCATAAAATTTTCAGAATAGGTTTTCCTAAATATGTAAACCTCTATAATAAAGCTTGATTAATATTCTGCCTTTGCAAATCTTACCAGTGACCCACTATTAATGAAAAAGAGTGAGTACTTCAGATTGAGCAGCCTTGGAACAAATTAGATGTTGTTTCATGAGGTTCAAGGAGAAAAGACAAATTCATTGCCAATTAATGAGACACTTAGAGTTGAGAGTCTGGGAATTAGATTTATGTAATAATATGTTTTAGGTTGTTTTTAATTGAAATTCCATTTAACTTAACCATTTGTGTGCTAAAAGTTAAGCATCCAGCAGAAAATGAGAAATAGCCAAAATCATCCAACAGTAGGGAATGAATGAATAATTTATGAAACATACATATGATGGAATATTATATAACAATTCAATCAGTATTAAACTAATATTTACTAAACCCAAAATGTTCATGATAAAATAAAAAGTAGAAAAAGTAGGATAAATATGGTACATAAAATTGGGTATCAATTTAGGAATATAAAAACAGGTATATGCATAGAAAAACAAAAATATACAAAATAGCAGATAATATTTGGTGATATTACTGGAGATTTTAATAGTTTCTTTATTCTAACTTGCATTCCCAAGTTTTCCTATATATATAAAATATGTTATATCTCCTAATATTATATATCTCCACATATATATCTCCTAATATTGTGTATGAACCTATATATGTTATATATGAGATATATACATATATTAACATTATTGATTTGAGCTATGTCAGACATAAATTTAATTATTAATTTAAAGAAATAGGCAGCTATCATCCACATATTGCTACTATTACTATTGCTGTTACTACTACTACTTGTATAGAATTATTGCTCTTCTCAGCACTTTTCATATGTTAACAAACTCAATCCTCTCAACAGCCTGTTGGAGACAATCTTCCACAGGTCCCTGGCACTCTTACTCATCTTGCTGGGTATTCCAAGAATGCAAAGTCCTGAGCACTCTTTACCCCTGATGCTTTTTGGGGTTGTATTGCAGTGACAACCTGGGTAGATGAGGTAATGTCTCCCTCTGGCACAATAAGTAGGCTTGCTCGCAGGCTACTATAAAGCAGCATCTTCCCTTGGCACAGTACTCGTTTTCTGTAACAGCACACTGTGTGCAGACATCCATCTAAGCAAGCCTGCAGTACTGCTGGAGACTGGGGCTCAGGGAACTAACACAGCCATGATGATACTCTGTCTACTTCTTTTGCTATGAATAATAAAGTCTTTTGTCTCTGATCCAGCTGTCTTGTGTCTTTTGCTAGTGTTAATGAAACTGTGGTAAGTTAATTTGTTAGCTTGCAAGTAGGGTAAAGCCTAAGACCTTTCTCAGTTCTTGACAAAATTTATTATACATGTTATAGATAAGAAAAGAGAGATACAGAAATGTTAAGTCACTTGCTTGATGCTATATAGCTAATAAGTGGTAGAGTCGGATGTGAACCTGGCGGGCAGGATCCAGTGTCCAGGCTCTTACTACCCTGTACTGCCACCTGTAGCAGCTGAAATTAGGTACCTTGAGAGGTCGAATGACTATCAACTGCCCCATGCAATCAACAGTCCTGCAAAATGGGGCCAACCGGTTCCTAGGAGTTGCCATATGATGATGCTTCCTTTATCTGCGAACACATGAGCATGGCAAATTGTCACTATGAGAGTCTGAGAAAGCAAGTCATAGGTCACTCTATTCCTAGAAGATGAACTAAATATAAAAACAGGAGGGTGGAAGAAAAAGTAGGAACTATTCTCTCATCTTTACATTTTGCATTATGTTATTGCATGCTTGCTATTTTGTAATATCTCTGTTCCTTCCTTAAAGAGAAAGAAAAAGTTGTGTTTGGAAGTCATCACCTGTTCGCAAGTTGTGTTTGTATGGCAATCATCTTAGCCACAGAAAATGGAAGCAGGACTCCTCAATACTTCAAAGCAGTCACCAAGTTCAATTTTCAGAGCTTGACTCTGAATGAATCTCCAGCTGGGTGTGGATTCTGGACAACTGCAACATACGATTTCCGAGAGTGACACTCACATGCATACAACATGAATGTTCCCTCCTAGAATTGTGTGATGTACTATTTAGACCTTTGATATGTTTCACAGAAAGGAACACCACTGGCAATGGCCTTAAAACAATGCAGGTATATCTAATTTTTAGTTAATGTCCTCTTGACTTTGAAGTGAAAGGACTTTGTTGGAAGGCACTTCTGAGTGAGGTCTGTCTCTCAGGTTTCTTTCTCCCTGCCTCAGATTTTCAGACAAAACCATTCTCAGATAACCCAAGCTATTTATACCAGAATATTATAAACAGATCCTGATTCAATGGGTCTGGAGAGGCGACGGAGATGCTATATCATTAGCAAATTCACTGCCACTGTTCCATCGAAACCACATTGAATAAAAAGATCAGCATCTCACAAACTTCTCTGATGGTGAGAATCATGTGGGCAGCTAATGTTTAACAATGCTCACAGGTGCCACCCCTAGAGATCTTAATTAGGTGAGTCTGGATGACCTGAGCATTTTTAAATAAGAAGCCTAGGTGACTCCTATCATCAGGGAAGTTTGGATATGCTGCCGTTCTAGATCAGTGATCACCAAATCTGGCTCTGCTTTGGCAATAGGGCTTGTAAAAACAACAACAAAAAAAGGAGATGCCTATAACCAGGAATGAGGTCCAGGTATCTGGGGCCTAAGCAATTGTTAGTTTCATGAAGGCAGGAACCAAAGTTGTTTTTGTTCATTGCCATACCTGAGTGACTTAGTGCAGTGTCTGACAAAGTGAGTACACACTACTTATGAAACATTTTCCAATTGCCTTTATCTAGACTCCTCACAATCTAGCCCTGTATTAGTCAGAGTTCTTGTGATTTCACATGACAAAAACTCCTCTTAAACCGGCTTAAGCCAAACAAGGGAATTTTTTTTTAGTTAACAAAACAATATAGGTTTGATCTGATTCTAGGCATAGTTGGATTCAGATGTTCAAACAATATTATCAAGCATCAAGTTGCCTTCCTTCTTTCCTTTCTCCTTCCCTCCCTTTCTTTCCCTCTCTATTTATTCTCTCTTTCTTCCCGCTTTTCTATTTCTTTCTTCTTTTTCTATTTCAACTATGATTTCCTCTGTATTTTCAGAGGGCTTTCTCTACATAGGAAAAACTCCCCAGGGGCATGCCCAGGTCTACATGGTCCTTACATCTGAAATCTCAATGGAAGAGAGAGTCACTTTTCTGGCAGTGCCAACAAAATTCCGAGAAGAACCTAAATGGCCTATTCTTCTGTGTGTATATGTTTGGAGGATGGGGTATTGTATTATTCAAGCCTGGGGTTAATTCTATACAAATCATTTGGATTGAGGAAGATCAAATGGAGGCGGGGGGCAAGTCATTAAAAAGGAGATGGTATTGTGCAGACAAATGTGTGTCCACCATAGGCTCAAATCTACATTTCTAGCCTTGTCATCTGGCCTATTGCTCAGTGGAGTATGAGCTGCCCTGAACCAGTTGCTGGCCTGTGACTATTCTGCATCTTCCCAACTCTATCCCTGTCCCAGTGTATTCTCTTTGCTTATGATTCCCTAGAATTGTATCCAATCCTGTTAATTTATTGTAATCATCCATCTTATTGCTCAATTCAAATGCTCTTTTTCTCCAAATACTTCCTTTAAAAAAATGTGGTTAAAAGAAACATAAAAATTTGCCATCTTAACCATTTCTAAGAGTACTGTTCAGTAGTAGTAAGCATATTCACATTGCTGTGCAACCAGTCTCTAGAACTTCTTTATCTTGCAAAACAGAAACCCATTAAACAAATCCCCATTTCTTGTCCCCAGTCTCTGAAAACCACAATTCTACTTTCTGTTTCTATGAATTTGTCTACTCTAGACATATCATATAAGTGCAATCAATCAGTATTTGTGTTTTTGTGATGGTTTATTTCACTTAACGTATGTCTTCAAGGTTCAGCCATATCGTAGCATGTGACAGACTTTCCTTCCATTTTAAGGCTGAATAATGTTCCATCGTATGTGTATACCACATTTTGTTCATCCATTCGTCTGTCAATGGACACTTGGGTTGCTTCTGCCACTTGGTTGGTGTGAATAGTGCTGCTGTAACATGGTGTTCATGAAGCCTTCTTGAATTCCTCCTTCCACTCTCTGCTCCAAGAAATTATCTTCTCCCACTTTTATAAAAATGCTGGCTCTTCCATGTCATGGCCTCACTCTGCCCACAGTGCTATAGACACTGCACTGTATAGCATACTGATAACTTCCAATGTGAGGCATGTATGCGATTCAAATACTATTTGTATTGCACTTGACATATGCATTCACATACACTCCCATGTAGGCCCAACTAGTTGTAAGACTCTAGAAAAGAATACTGAATAAACTACATAAAAGCTAGTCTCCATTTTTTCCAGTTCATTGAAAACTTAGACACTAATTATTATTTAGACAAATAGAAATGGGTTATCAAGAATTATGAATTGAATGGTTAAACCAGAAGGTCTTCTAAGGAAGACAAATGTTTAGGATCATCTGCCACAATTACTTCTCTTTTTCCATGTTACAGTAGAACATCTGATATGAAATCATGTGCACGTTTGTGTGTGTGTGTGTGTTTAAAGTGCTTGATTAACAAATTTTATGTTTTTGTCAGATTAATTGCCATAACTGATTTCTGAAGAAAAATCGTGATTTACCTATATCATTTATAGCTAACAAACTAATTTCTGGAAGTATATTGCCAGAATATTACAAACTCTATGCAGAAAAAGTCATAACCAACTGCATGGGAATTAATGATTTTGCATAGTCTCAGTCCTAATGAGTCTATTTGAAAGTTTTACCAGCTGCCTGAAACTGCAAATAAGGGTAAAACCTTAAGATATGAGAATTGCCTCTCCAATCTTTCTTACTTTCAGAAGCTGATTTTAGTTTTGATATTGTTCTATGATTAAGTTTTATAAAACAGAAAGAAGCAAAAATAATACTGCTTGAATTAGAGGTTAGATATTTTTGGTTTATAAAACTTGAATAAATGCAACTTTCTGTTATAAGAACGTTACATATTTCTTAATTTGTGACAGGAAGACTTGATTAAAAGAAAATTATTAGTAATATGTAAGAAATTAATCTCATATCTACTTCAATAGCTAGGGACTAAATAATGCAACATAAAATACAAGTAATAGATGACATAAAAGACATTAACATTGCAGAAAGCCTTGCTATTTTACCTTTCCAACCAGGTTACTACTTTCTAGCCATGGATAATTTTTGTTTGATCTTACTCTCCAAACCAGTGTGACGGATTTGTGTATTTCTTACAAAAATAAAAGTCTGTATAAAAGTACATTAGTCCTATAAGATACAAAATATTTCTTCTAAGATAAAAAAATCTGAGAAGTCTGGTTTAACATGGGTCCCCTTAGTCTGAATATCAAAAGTCAATCTCTTCTCTTGTAAATAATTCAGATTGCTTGTGATGCTCAGAATTAAAGAGCAAGTTTATGGCAAATTTCCATATCTCTTGGAAAGATGAAGAATTCAACTGTGGCAAATTGAGGACAATATTTGCTTAAATTGTATAATTTTCTGTTTCAACATAAAGATAAGAACTCATATCAAAATTGAATTTAAAATTCAGGTTGCCTGTCAGCGACATGGGACCCTTCCAACACAGGGCACAGAATAAGTCTTTAAGCATGTCCTCATCAGAAAAGAATGTTTTTCTACAGAGGACCCCTCAAACATCTACCTGAGAAAAAGAATATTTATAGACAATCATTTCTGACATAAGCAACTCATCTTGAGAGTAAGCCCCATGAGAACAGGGACTTTTATGAATTGCTCAATAGTTTATCTCCAGAAACTAGAACAGTAGCTGTTCACAAAGTATCTGAACACAAAGAAATACTGAATAAATTACCCTATATTGCTCTTTGCATAGATCTCACTCCTAGAACAACCATGACCCAGCCTTCTCGGTTTTAGTTCCTGAGGGATTCCCAAATCTGTCCACAACTCTGCAGATTCACTACTACCAATGACAATAGCCTCTCTACTTGGTCTCCTTGGCTACATTCTAGTCCTTTCTGTGGTAGGTAGACCCCAAAGATGTCTATGTCTTGATCTCCAGAAAGTGTGAATCTGTTAGAGTATATGGCAAGGGGGAATTAAAGTTGCAAATGGAATTAAGGTTGCTATCAAGTGACCTTGAGATAGGTGAGATTATTCTGGTTTATCTGAGTGGGTCCAGGATAATCTCAGGTGTCCTTAATACGGAAGAAGGATGCAGAAGAATTGTTATCAGCGTGATATGATGTGAGAAAGACTTGACTGGCTATTGCTGGCCTGGAAGATGAAGGGGGCATGAGCTGAGGAATGTGGATAGCCTTTAGTAGCTGAAAGACACAAGAAATTAAATACTATCCTAGAGCCTACAGAAAGGAAGGCACCCCTGTCAGCAACTTGATTTTAGCCCAGTGAGACCCATTATGAACTTCTGAACAGCAGAACTTTAAGATAATAAATTTATGTGATTCAAGCCACTAAGTTTGTGTTAATTTGTGACAGCAGCCATGGAACACGAATGTCCTCCAAATGAATCTCATCTCATCAGCAATTCCCCCCTCCCCAGAACCTCCCTGTAAAACACTTGAATGATTTTGATTTTGCTATTTCTTTTAAGATGAAGACCACATTGCCCAATGTGATCTATCTACAAGGCTCTGCCTGGGTTGCTCTTCTCAAACTCTATGATCGCATCTTCCAAGTTCACCCTAATGTTTGTCTGCACTCCAGTCAAGCCAGCCTTTGTTCTCCCGTGGACCCTTCTAATGCAGGGTCTATTACCTCTTCCTTTTCCATTGGTTAGCTCCTGCCCTCCCTGTAACCTCAGATGAAAAATCACTTCCTCAAGGAGGCATCTCTGACCTTCATAACAAGGTCAGTTTCCAATTACAAGCTGTGATAACACTGAAGGGTGAGCCTCTCTTGTGAACAATTATTAAGGCGTGATTTCACATTTCTTCACGTGATTCTTGGATTAAAATATGCAATCTTTGTGGCATCTTTCCTTTTTCCCTCATCATATTGCCTGTGCCTACCAAAATGCCTGGCATAGAGCGGTTGCTCAATAAATATTTGTAGAATAAAGGAATAAATGAATGAATGAATGAAGCTGGATCTCCAGAAGACTGGGTCCCAGGGTGGTTTTAAGTAAGTCCCTTACAGAATAACCTTCATGGAGAGAGGCATTTTAATGTTACTCTCTTATGAAAACATACTGTGGTAAACAGCCCATGCAATCTGCTAACTATGTTTCTTGCAGAGCTTTTGGTGAGAATTTTTCCATTTCAATACTTTGGTTTTTAATGTAAATTTATTTTTCATCCTGTTTTGAAATAACTTTTTTTCTCTCTCCCCCTCCCCCATCCCCAGAAAGAATAATGTGCTTTCTTTCTTTTCTAGCGGACCCCATGTGAGCAGCCCAAATCCATGATCTTCAAGATCCAAACACAGATAGCCCAGTTTCTGGAAGAATTGACAGCTAAAGACTTTCAGCGAAGGACCCTTACCAGCCACCTTTTGATTGCCCTTTGCTGAAGAGAGCCACTTGGTCCAATGTCACTCCACTCTCAGGAACATGCTACATCCAAATGATAGTCCAGTCCAGGTGGTGGAGTAAGAGATATTAATACAAAGCCTCTTTTTATCCAATTGGAACAACTCTGCAGATTCACCCCAACTTAAGCACTACCCACAGGGGAGCTTTTGTTTGCTGGTTTCATAGATCCACTGCTCTCTCTGCCCATCTGGATTTCTTCACTTGCCCACGGGTGCTAATCTCCAGAAACATCATTAGGAAATTTTACCGATACAGATCTCTGCCTGGAAGTCTCCTTCCTAGAGAACCCGATTTATGATCTCCTCTTTGGCCAGAATGAGACCTGAGTGATCACATTTCCTTTTTACTTTTTGTGGAAGCTAAGAAACCCAGCTAAAGTACCTCTAATAGCTTATATGATCTACATACTCACAGCTTTGGTTTAGGTTGTCTACTTGCATGCCTGTCTGCCACGATGCTCTCTTTTTTTGTTTATAGTATATCATTATTTTATTGGGCATATTCTGACTTTAAAATGCCTCCTATTCTTTGTGGAAGAAGGCAAGATTTCAATGAGCAAATTTAGTCTATTTGGAAGACCAAAAAAAAAAAAAAAACCCCACTAAGCACAGAGATTTAGGTTTACTTGGGGCATGTTGAAATTCCGTGTGGTAGAGTGAGATAGATGTGTTCAAATATTAAACATCTCAATTGTTCTCCTTCCAGTGTTCTGCCATAGGTACAGTTATGACTGCTTGAAGTAAAAGACAAGCAGAAAAAAGTGTGTGTATGATTGTCTTTTCCTTTAAATTTACATTCTGCTTAAGAAGCAAGCAGGGAGGAAAGAAAGGCTAGCTACGAATCAATCGGGAAATTCAGGAGGCAGATGGGGCAGATGGTCCACGGTTTAGTAAACCTTCCTTCCACATCTCCCTCTTAGACAGCTGTCTCTAAATAACTCTCATCATGATGTCTTGATTCTGCACCACTTCAAGCCATTTATCTCCTGAGCAATGAAGCAGCGTGCAGTGTTAAATTGCTCCTGTAAAGTGGTTATGACTCTGATTCTCAGTTCCTCATTTTTCAAACCCTTGTTGTAACCAAAGTTACCAGACACAAAAATAGCATGAGGATTGGATAACAGAAACATTTCTGGATGCAGCTGTTCAATTCATTTACGTGAATCTCATAGGTTCGTCCTTTTTTTAGCAAGCAGAAAACAAAACTTTTGATCTTGTGTTTTGGCTAGGGTAGGGGAATTATGCGGTCTGCTAACATTCCTGATAGATTGATCTTTGATCCCATATCAAAGACATTTATGTTTTCTGATCTTATTTCCTCATTTTGAAATTTCACTTCAAAAAATAAAATCAGAAACATAAACTTCTTAATAATGGTGGGGGAAATGCCAGGATCTCTCTTCTTTCTTGCAATTAAGGTCTTCCTTGAGAACACTAAATCCCTTGGTAAAGGAACTCTTTGCATAGCCTAAGGCACATTTAATCTGGTACATTTCCCGTCAATAGCAAACTACTTCTTACAGCCAGGAGTTCCCCAGTGATATTTAATGTAGACCTCAGAGACCATTATAACCAGGACACTCAGTAAGGTCTGAGTATTCTAACAAGGAAAAGAGATGAAGTGATTCTAGAGATTCATTAAATTGTTTGTTAACTTATTTGTTTATTACTGTATATTATAAATATGAATTAAGATCTGTTTATAAAAATAATAGAAAATATAGCTGAGAACTTATAACTATGAGGCAGCAATTTACATACTGAAAATATTTATCCTAAAATAGGACTAATCTGATAGTTTAAATTAGCAAAAGAGAGCTAAATGGTTGGTGCAAAAGTAATTGCAGTTTTGGACCCTGAATTTTAAAACATTATAACTAGGCTCAAATACACCTTTATTAATCAAAATAGGAACAATTACAATTGACACATTTTCGCCAATGAGAAATAAGTTTGTTTATTCCTGTAGCGTAAAAATCTGTGCGTCAGGATTCGAGGAACTCCTGGAAAGCATTTTCTGCATCCTGCTGGTCATGGAAGCGTTTTCCCTGCAAAAAGTTGTCAAGATGCTTGAAGAAGTGGTAGTCAGTTGGCGAGAGGTCAGGTGAACATGGTGGATGAGGCAAAACTTCGTAGCCCAATTCATTCAACTTTTGAAGCCTTTTGTGCGTTGTGCGGTTGGGCATTGTGGAAAATAATTGGGCCCTTTCTGTTGACCAATGCCCGCTACAGATGTTGCAGTTTTCGGTGCATCTCTTCAATTTGCTGAGCATACTTCTCAGATGTAATGGTTTTGCTGGGATTCAGAAAGCTGTAGTGACATCAAACAGTGACTATGACTGTTGCAAGTTTGGCTTTGGGAAGTGCTTTGGAGCTTCTTCTCAGTCCAACCACCAAACTGGTCCTCACTGGCTGTCAAACAAAATCTACTTTTCATTGCACATCACAATCCGATCTAGAAATGGTTTGTTGTTGTTTATAGGAAGAGAAGATGACACTTCAAAATGAAGATTTTTTTTTGATTTTTGGTTAGCCCATGAGACACGCACTTATTGAGCTTTTTCACCTTTCCAATTTGCTTCAAATGCTAAATGTCCGTAGAATGGTCGACCTTGGGTTCCTCAGGAGCTTCTCATGTAGTTGTAAGAGGATCAGTTTCCATGATTGCTCTCAGTTGATCATTGTCAACTTCCAATGGCCGGCCACCGTGCCTCTCATCTTCAAGGCTCTCGTCTCTTTTGCAAAACTTCTTGAACCACCACTGCATTGTATGTTCATTAGCAGTTCCTGGGCCAAATGCATTGTTGGTGTTGCGAATTGTCTCTGCTGCTTTACGACCCATTTTGAACTTGAATAAGAAAATCGCTAGAATTTGATTTTTGGTTAAAATCATTTCCTTAGTCTAAAATAAATAGCAAGCAATAAATCATTAGCAAAAAAAAATAAATTGAGAAATGCATATTAAAATGATGTATAACATAACCACACTTACTTAAGAATGTATTCCAATATGAAAGGGCAAATGTCAACAATGCTAAAACCTCAATTCCTTTTGCACCAACCTAATGTAGGAAAAATTTGCTTTTTAAATCAGTTTATTCTGATAATCATCCTAAGAAATGTGGCTTCTTTTAAAAATAAAAAGAAAACCTTTTTAACAAACTTGGCAGATTAAAACAGTTACTTAGCAAAGTTAAGATGGTGTTTGAGGACGTGGCTTGTGGAAATGAATACTGATTCCTGTTGCAAGAACTTCACCCAACCCTCTCATAAGGTAATAAGAAAGAACGATAGTAAAAGTTTTGACTTCCTTAACCTAATTATATCTTTTAAAACATACAATCTCAATCTTTCAATTTACCTATAAAATCCCTAAGTAGACTCACTAATAGAAAATGGAAAGCAAAAAAGAAATGATTTAAAGAACTAAGAAAATGTCATTAGAACATGATATGGTTTCCATCAGAAAAGAACTGCAATGAATTCTGACACTAACTATGCCAAATTTCATGGATTAAAGGCATAGTCCTCCACAAGACTGCCCTCTTTGCAGACACCAGCCTCAAGTTCAGGGGCACCCAGGTCACCCTCACTTCTGACCATCTGGCTACAAATTTAGGGGTTCTCAGGAGTTCCCAGGTGTGACAATTTGCTACAATGACTCACAGAACTCAGGAAAACATACTTACAATTATAGTTTTATTATAACAAAAGCACACAAATCAGAGCTAGCAAAAGGGAAAGATGCATAGGACAAAGTCTGGGAATGTCCCAAACACAAAGCTTCTGTTGTACTTTCCCTGCAAAGTCAGGATGTGTTACCTTCAAGCACATTGATGTATGAAAATATGTATTTCCAACCATGGAAGCTCATCCAATCTTCAGTGTCCAGAGTTTTCACTGGGGTTTCATTATGTAAGCTTGATTGATTGAATCATTGGCTATGTGGTTGAACTCAATCTCCCACCCCTTCACCTCCCCAGGTGTTGGACTATCACCTAGCTCAAAACCTCAACTCTCTAATCACATAGTTTGTCCTTCTGGCTGACTAGACCCTCACTCTGAATCATCTCAATAGCATAAGCTATTTAGGGGCCTATCAGGAATCACCTCATTAGCATAAACTCAGGTGTGGTCCCAGGGGCCCTGCAAGAATAACAAAGATATGCCTATCACTTTGGAAATTTCAAGGGTTTAGAAAATATCTCCCACTAACCAGGGAGAAAGGCCAGCCAAATTCTTTATTATATAAAATGAAACCAAAATATGAGTTGCTTCATAAGTAAAAGAACATAGAAATTTGATATAACACTTAATCTTGCATGATTGCAATTACATAAATTGTTCTGGGGCACAAATGTTGTTTGTGTTTGATGAATCAAACTTTAGTGGCTAGGCATTCATTACATTAACTGGTAGCAAATTGCATTTTGAAGACCTTTTTTATTTTTGAGAGTTTGAATTATCTGACATCCATTTTCATTATATACAAATATAGCTTGAATTATCAGGACAGCACAAAATATGGAAGGTGTTAGATAATTTTAGGTGATACAGAATATGGCAATTTTTTTAAAAATATAAAACATGGTTCATTTTGATTCAAAATTTGCCTCATTGCATAAATTAATTCATTTTTTAAAAATTAAATCAAGATTATAATTCTCACTTATCTTGTGTTAATCAGCATCTTGCACAAGAACCATAGTCAATTGAAATACTCAAACAGTAATATTCTTCAATGTGTAATTAAGACTTAGGGATATTTATTCACTCAGTTTTTATATGTAAATGTTTAAAATCAAATATTTGTGTAATGCTAACTAATTTATTTTCCTTTTTTTTCTAACAGCCAACTCTATGATATATGGGAATTTAAGCGGTTGACTGGGATGGATAAGAAAATCATGGATGGTGTTCACTTGACTCTAATTAAGAAATATATGCTTCTAGGTTTATATTTTAGGATTTTTCATATTCTGCCTAAAGATTTACAAAGCATTAGATGATATTAATCTTATTTCATTTACCAAAAAGATAATCACAAAAGCTATTCTTGAATAATTTTGTAAAGTCTTCGATGTTTAAGTCTGAAAGCAAGTTGTTGAGATTTAGTCTAAGTATTTTCTAAAGGTAATAATTTTCTCAGGCTTTTGTAGATTTCAGAAAGGTACTTCCATCTGGAAAATCCCCAAAATATTATTTCCTCAAAGATTTTCAAGATGGCTCGCAGAAGAGCATAGTGATTAAAGAAAAAAAAAAAGTAAAATACGGAAGTGAGAATTAGAAAAATCACTTTAATAGCTCTGTAAGAGGTTTTTTGTTTGTTTGTTTTTACTTTTTCCTTCCTCTCTTCCTCTGTTCCTCCCTCTTTTCCTCCTTCCCTTCCTCCTTTTCCTTCTTCCTAATTTTCAACCATATGTTTGGTGAGAGAGAAGTTTTGAGTTTGCAGATAGTAGACATTCCACCTACTTGTTATCTAAAATTATTTAAAATGTTGTTAATCTTCTATCTAAAGTTATTTCCTTATTCTGTTAAGTTACAGCATTTTTTGAAAAAACATTCAAGATCTTAGGCCACCAGAGTGAGAAGTAATGGAGCTTTTTATTTTTGTGCATGCTAAGTTCCAGAAACTTAGAGAAATGCTTCACAATCCAGTAGTTTAGTAATCAAATCCAGAATATTCTACTATTCATATCCCAAGCATGCAGCCCTGGGCAATTCAGGAAATGTGTGGGTATTGAGCCAAGCTCCTTGTAAAAGCATTTGTCACTCGGTTCTTTCTTGTCATCAAGTGGGGTGGAAGCGGTAGCCAGATCAGGACCTGGGAAATGGCGAGGGTGATGAGTGGAAAGGTCACTTGAGAGCAGGGCCTTCCCTAATCATCATTGCAAAACAGGGGGCAATCTTCCTTGGCATTTCCCCAGCCAAGTTTAGCACCTTTGTTCATATCCACCCTCCACAGGCCTAGACACAACTCCCAGCTTTTTTTCTTCCAGTAGGTTCTCTCCTTTCCCTAAGACACTGTCTTAATGAAATATTCTCCTAGAAAGGATTTGATCAGTGAATTCACATTAATAAGTTAAGAATGATTAAAAGAATGATAAAAGCCAAATACGTTCTTAATCTCACAAAGGATATTGCACCTTAGAGATGACACTTTGGCTAATGGGAATAAATGTTAATGTGTAACGATAGAATTTTATGAAGGTGGAAAGGATGATTATTTTTGAAGATGATTTGATCATAACCTAGCCAGCACAAGAAAATAATAGAAAACAGTTAGAATTAAAAAAATAAATTAGATATAATAAAAGAAATTTATAAAAATCTATAACTTTGGCCGGGAACGGTGGCTCATGCCTGTAATCTTAGCACTCTGGGAGGCGGATCGCTCAAAGGTCAGGAGTTCAAAACCAGCCTGAGCAAGAGTGAGACTCCATCTCTACTAAAAATACAAAGAAATTAATTGGCCAACTAAAAATACGTAGAAAAAATTAGCCGGGCATGTTGGCGCATGCCTGTAGTCCCAGCTACTCGGGAGGCTGAGGCAGAAGGATTGCTGAGCCCAGGAGTCTGAGGTTGCTGTGAGCTAGGCTGATGCCACAGCACTCTAGCCTGGGCAACACAATGAAACTCTGTCTCAAAAAAAAAAAAATCTATAACTTTATTATATACAGTTTGTATCTAGCTAAAATATAGAATGAAGAGAGAGGGCAGGGATATTCTTTATTGGATAGCAAAAAGGAAAGCTTATAACACACCCAGGAACAATCTTCCAAAATATATGTATGGGCGTATGAATAAAGTTACAGCAATGCATTGAGAGGTATACAAGAAATCTTAAATATGCAGTTATGTAACATAGTTTTGTATAGGAAGCCTGATTTCTTTTTTTGAAAAAGGCCAATTCTTACCAAATTTATTTTTGAAATCCTAACATAACTACCAATAGGATTTTTTGGGAGGTGGGTGTAGAACTTGCAAAATTCTAAATTTCATCTGAAAGAACGAGACTATCTAAAAACATTCCTAAAAAAGATGTAAAGAGGAGGGATTTGTCTTAAAATGTATAGCCATCATGATTAAAATGTTGCAGTAGTGCAAGAGTAGATTTGCAGAGTAATACATCAGAATAGTCACCCTAGACTGCATAGAGAAGATAAAATAGATGCTAGACTAGATAGAGTAGTACAGCTAGATGCTCTTACCCCACTACCCTCGCCTTTCTCTGATGGGCGTTACTAATTAAAATCTCCAACTCCCTTACCCCTCTGGTAGGCACCTCCTAGGAACCAGGTCTACACTGACTCCCAGAACGCTCGGCAGGCTTAAGCTCCAGTTACCCACAGTGGTAAAGGGGTTGAAAATGCACTCTTTATTGGTTGTTTCCTTTTTCAATTCCTCGCTCCCCTACAGTGTTTCCTGAGATCATCTCCCAAATAAACTATCTACACCTGAATCTGAGGGGAGGGACAGCAGTTAGAGGACCCTAAACTAACTAACACACCAGTCAAAGTCACAGTTGCTGGTCACAGGGCCAGGGCTGCATAGACCAAATGTTTACCAGAATATACAATGTAGTGCTACAGGCCCAGTATCACACTGTGCAATACAGGGGCCCTGAGGGATTACCATTTTTTCCTATGTTGTTTTTTGAAATGACAGTATTCTTCAGAGACTTTTAATGTTAGAGTGCAGACATTAAATGTTCTGCATAGAGTTGCTTTACCAATATTGTCATAGTAGAGTATGTTTTCAAATTCCCCTGATTCAAATTTATAAATAAGAATGCAGCTTCATTCTGTGTGATTAAAGTGAATTCACATATTAGTAAAAGGAAGAGTTATACAATAAATGGTGCTAGGATGATTAGGCAATTATCTGGGGTTAAAATTACGTTATCCCTAACTTTGTATTCACAAAAGGAAAATAAATACCAAATTGATCCATGAATTAAATGTAAGTAAAATAAAAGATACACTAAAGCAACTAGAAAATATTGCCAAATATTTATCTTATTTTGGGGTGGGAAGGTAGGAAATCCTTTTTTAAGCATAAATGCAAAGAAGCTATAAAACATTTGTTAGTTATTACCATACAAAAATGAAACATTGGTGTCATAATTAATATAAACAAAGCTCAAAGACAAATTATGGAGTGGAGAAATGTTTTAAGAAGTTTTGACAAGAGGGCACTCAAATATATTATTAACATTATGAGTTTTAGAGATACAAACAGATGAACTCATGGATTTAAAATCTGTTTTCTAGCTATGCAACCTTGGGGAAATTGTAATCATTGTAAGTCTGGATTTCTTATCTATCAAATGAGGGTAATAATAATATCTACCCAAAAGGTTGTTTGGAGTATTAAATGAGATTTTCTAGCTAAAATACTTTGCAGAATGCCTGGAACATAGTAAGAACTCAATAAAATCTAATTTAAAATTATTATCTTTATAACTGGTTTATAACTCTTATGCATAGCAAGTGCTTATAACATTATTTTTTTAAAAATGACATACACACGTATCACAGAGAAGTCAAAAAAGAACATGAACAATTCACAAAAAAGGAGATTCAAATGATTAGGTGCAAGTATTTATTCTAGGTACCTTAAATGCATTTATTATTTTAATCCTTATAATATACTTATAAAGTAGGTACTATTATTATTTTCATTTTTATAGGGCAAGGAAACTGAGGCACAGAGAGGCTAAGGAACTTCTCCATAATCACACAGCTTATAGTATAATATTTATTTCTCAAGGAGTTTCAGTGAGTATCAAAAATATAATTTAAAATGTATTTGCATATTGCAAAGTACCAAAAACTTTTCAATTATTTTTGTAATTACTTTATTATTAATGATAAAAATATTAGAATGTATTTTGATGGAAATTGACTAAATTGTTTCCACTAATGCTCACCAGACTCAGGAATAGTATAAAAATTACATTTTGTTGAGTGACTTGAGTCATTCTATTTTCTCTAATTTCTTCTACTCAAGAAACTAAAAACATTTGGTGCTTGTGAAAAAGGCAACTGGTGACTGGGGACAGCAGAGGAAGGAAGACTTTCAAGAAGTTAAGTCTTTCCAACAGTGGTCTAAAATAGCAAAATTGTTTATGATAAGATAGTCAAATAGTGGTAAATAAACAAGCTTTGGAACTGAAATTTTACAATCAACTTTTAGTTTACACAAAAGGGAAAAAATCCATTTGTGAAGTTCAGTTCCACTACTTAGATCAGAATCTGTTGATAATGACTTTTATCCCACTCCTAACGTTCATGACTAAAGAATCCACAACATATGAAATTATAAAACCAGCGTACAGGTGACATGTCATTCTTTTCCTCAAAAGAGGAAAAATTTTCTTAACTGAATCATGCTGAGAAATACGAAATATGCAAGAATCCCTTGCCTTTCCATGCTCCCTCTTGTTGGGTACATGAATTTCCTTCCGGTGAACTACTTGTGTTCAGTCAAATGACACTGATCAATTTATGGAGTAAAAAGTATGCACTCTGTCACATTCCTTTATTAGAGAGCTAACAGCTTGTTTAATTCTGTTAATAGTTTGGGTTTGGTAATGATAAAATAAACCAAATGTAAGTAAACAAATAAGTACACAAAAAATAAAATAATAAAATGGACAACTGGCAACTAAAGATAATAAAAGAGTCGGAGATTGTGTAAAGAAAATTATCCTACTCATCTTAAAAAGTCTCAAGTATAGAAAGGCACTTCATGGTTTAGGTGGAGAGAACAGTAAGAGGCTGTAAGTGTGGGGAGCTCAACAGCATCATTTGGATCCTGTTGGAATCTTTAAATACCAGTCATCATTCTGCCCCAACCTCGACAGCAAGGCTGACAGTCAACACTGGAGATGGTGGGGTAGAGTGTTGTAAGGAAATGGGAAATGACCTTGGTGCAATAGTAGCTTCCAAGTATACCACCAGGCACCCTCAGATCACAGAACAGAAAGACTCAGAGACCAAACTAAAATCATCAAAGCTTGTGGTTAATTAAATCAATGTAAAACAGAATGAGAAGCAAGAGAAAAGAGATGGGGTGGGCTAACATACTTAGGAGAAGTTGGAGGATTAGAAGGACTATGCTGTGGGAATTCTGTGTCGCACAAGGCGTCCAGGTCTTGTCTTTTGTTCTACCTTATAAGCCCTCTCCACTTCCACTGACTGTGTGATTACAAAGACCAGACCAGAGTTTAGGCTGAGCAAGGGACTCAGCAGATGGAAGGTGCCCAGTCAACAAATGGTTGTGCTTCTGCCTGGCCTCAAGCTAATATTTCCACAGTAGCTTGCTGAGCAACTATGGATTCTATCTGCTTGTCTCAGGCAGAGGACACCTGGGCCAGAATGGGTGTCATCGATGTGTGGGGCTATTTAACATCTCATGAATATTCAGTGTTTCATGAGCATTATACTTGGTATATCTCTTAACTGATCAACATTTCTTTTTTCAAATTGCAGCATATTACAGGGGTACAAATGTTTAGGTTACATATGTTGCCTTTGCCCCACCTGAGTCAGAGCTTCAAGTGTGTCCATCCCCCAGTGTGCATCACACCCATTAGGTGTGAATGTACCCATCCCCTGCTCCCCCCTCCCACCTCGAGACATTTGATGAATGTTACTACTATATGTGCACATAAGTGTGATTAACATTTCATAGGCCACAAATTTTTGGTGTCTTTTGGTCTTTCCATCCCAACCTATTTTAACACACTTACACTCTTCTTCATTTTATGTCTGACATAGCTCAAAAGTCACTAACTTGCTATCCATGCCTAACACCTACTGTGAGTTTCTCCTGCATCTCATGAGCTACTTTTATACGTACTATTTATATTTGATGTTTCTTATGAGTTTCAACAATTCCATTTGCTTTTCTATTCTTCTAAAAAAGAACTGAATATTCTTGAATAACATAGCAAACACACCTTAAAAAGAGGAAAGTGTGAACCGAGACAGAGAGATCAGGGAATTTGCAGAGGGTGGACATCTGTGTGTTTGTGACTTGTTCCCCGGTGACATTGCTCTGTGGGAGCTGGCAAAGGGCAGGCAAAGGCACTCCTCTTCCCTTTGTGTTTTGCCTATGTTCCCACTGGACCCTGATACTGTGCACAGTCCCTACTGGTTTTCCATGATGATTTATAGGCAGGCACTGAAGAAAGCTCTTCACATAGCTGAATACTTTAAAAACAGTTCTTTTATAAACTGTATTATGCTCCTTATTCTTCTACCATTACATCTTCACTAGAACTAATAAATTATTTGCTTTAGGTTGACAAGGCTTAATGAGAAAAACATACCAAAAATCTGAGTCCCAGAGGACTTACGAGGGGAATACACAGACTTTCTCAAGCAGATGGCTCCTAAATTTTCAAGGTAGAATCAACATTTGCATACAAAATTCGATTGTGGGAAACACTGGGATTCAAGTGTCCGAGCCTGTAATGCCCAGTGCAACTGACTCGTGTTTTCTACTTAAGCCATACATTTGATTCTGACCATTCAATCATGTAAATTTCAGCTGAACCTAGCTGAGTTTAATGTGAGGGAGAAAAATCCCCACTATCACTTACAGTATAAGACTTTCTTCTTTGTTTTTCATCTTGGATCATGGAAATCACCAAAGTTTTACTGTTGTGTCTTAAGACTCTGATCCGAGGGCGGGTAGTGCTAATCCAATATTTAGCAACTTCTATTTTCCCAGGCAGTTACTCTGTAGCATGCTTGCCATACTAAAACAAATAAATTTTTAAAAGAAATGTTTAGCAATTTGAAATCCCTTATCCAGGTAATTTAATAATCATCTTGAAAATGTTATCAAGGCTAAAAGCCGAAGCTGTCCAAAAGCATAGGTAGCAAAATGCTTTCATGAAAACTGTGATGCCAGTTTCATCACAGGAAATGGTGATAGCGCCCAAAACTGCACTGTTCAGGATTCCCACACTATTTTAATTCTAAAAGCTAGCTTTAACCAAGATGTATTTCATTTTCAATTTTTAAAGGAAACCAGTTTGCTATATTAACTAAATTTTTCTATTCAAAGATTATGAGAAAATATTCAAAATATTTTAAAATTAAAGGTAAAACTTTATAACTATTTGATAATAAAAATGGGCTGTGTGAAACCATGCAAAATAGTGCTAAATTGATGTTAATGTGTTTATGTGACCAAATATTTTAGTATTTGTATACCGAATAGCACTTTTCCATGAGTGGAAGGAAGCTGAGAGTGTTTCTGGGGTGAAGAACTACAAAGGAGTAGAGATGTCAACACAAAGAATAAGTATATACAGGATATTACATACAATCGAAATTCAGAGATGTCAAATAGGTTTTGTATCCTGTATAGTATAAAAGCTCAGCAAAGTGGCTCACATAAGGTATGGCTGAGCATTTGTTGAATAAATAAATGTAACATTTTACCTTATTCTTGTATCCATATGTTTTGCAAAGGATTTTGGGAGAAACAGGAGGTTCTGTTTATTTCTGCACTTTCATCAAAAGAAAAAAAAAAATCATCACAGTCTTCCAGAATTGTTCCAAGAACAGCAAGGGTGAAAGGAGGATTATGCGTGATCATACATGACTGGAATCTCCTGAGAACTAAAGCAAGCAATTTTCTATATTGTTGTACTAGGAGAAAAATGCCAACTGTGATACTCAAGTATTATTCTACCCTACCTCCTCAGTACTCTCCCCCCCAACTCTTATCTTCACTCTTACTCTCTCCCACCCCCACCCCTCAGCAATTTCCCTCTCTTCTTGACATGGTTTCTTGCTAATAAAAAATGGGTTGGAAGAGTGTTCAGATCCAAATCATTGGCTCATGGAGAGAGAGAGAGAGTTTAAATAACTGGAGAAGGCTTCATGGAGAAGGTAGAATTAAAACTAGACTTTGAAGGGAGATAGGGATACAGACAGGTGAAGGAAAAAGAACATTACAGGTGAAAGGATACACATTAGCCAAGCAGAATAATGAAGTACCACAGCTTAGGGTTTGTGATTGCACCTATTGCAAAATATAATGGAATATATAGAGTAAGTTTATACTATGGAGGGTCTTTGTAAGTAGGTGGGTCGGTTCAACATTCAAAAAAATCAATAAATGTAAATCACTATACCAGCAAGCTAAATAAGAATAAAATCATATGACCTTGTCTACAGATGCAATAAAGGCAGTTGACAAAATTCAACATCCATCATGAAAGAACTCTCAATAAATTAGGAACAGAAGGGAATTTCCTCAACTTGATAAAGGGAATACATAAAAAGCTTATCGCTAGTAACTTAATTAATGTTGAGAGACTTAATGCCTTCATTGTAAAGTCGAAGACAATGCAAAGATGCCTGCTCTCATCATTCTTATTCAATATTGTTCTGGAGGTCACAGCCAGAGATGACAGCTAAACAGGTGGTTATCTACATAGAAAATCCACAAAACTTTACAAAAAAGCTACTAAAAATAATAAGTGAGTTTAGTAAGCTTACAAGATAAAATATCAATGCATAAATATAATTGCATTTTTCTGTAGTGACAATAAAAACTAAAAAATTGAAATTAATAGAATGGTACCACTAAAAACAACCTTAAAACATAAAATACTTAGCAATAATTCTAACAAAATCTGTGTAAGATCTGTCTGTTGAAAGCTATATATAATAATGAAAGAAATCAAAGAATAACTAAATACATGGAGAGATGTGTCGTGCATCAGAGAGATCAATATTGAGATCACAATTATCCCCATAACGACCTGTATAGTCAATAAAGTCCCAATCAAAACCGTAGCAGGCTTCTTAAATAGAAACTGAAAAATGCATTTTAAAAATGTATATGAAAAAGTAAATAGCCAAATAAATTTTGAAAAATCAAAACAAAATTAGATGATTCATATCACCTGATTTTAAGGCTTGTTATAAAGCTAGAGTAATCAAGCTAAAGCAATATTTGTAGAATGATAGACATAGAGACCAAAAGAATTAAACAGAGTCTAGAAATAAAAACAAATGCATGTAGTCAACTGATTTTTAATTTTTAATTTTTTTGTTTTTAATTATTAGGGGTACATAAAAGTTGTCTATATTTATAAGGTACATGTGAAGTTTTGATAGAGGCATACAATGTGTATTAATCAAATCAAGGTAATTGGGGTATCCATCATCTCAAGCGTGTATCATTTCTTTGTATTAGAAACATTCCAATTCCACTTTTTTAGTTATTTTGAAGCATACCATAACTTATTGTTAACAAGAGTCACTTTGTTGTGCCACCAAATATTGTTCATTCTACCTATTAACTATATTTTTATACCCATTAACCATCCCCACTTTATAGCCCCTCCCCACTATCCTTTCTACACTCTGGTAACCATTGTTCTACTCTTTGTCTCCATGAGATCAATTATTTTAATATTTAACTCCCACATATGAGTGAGAACATGCAAGATTTGTCTTTCTGTGCTTGGCTTATTTCACTAACGTACTGTTCTCTGATTCCATCCATGTTATGGCAAATGACAAGATTTCATTCTTTTTTTATGGCTATACACCATTCCACTGTGTATATATACCACAATTTCTTTATCCATTCATCCACTGATGGATACTTAGGTTGATTCCAAATCTTGGCTATTGTGAATAGTGCCACAATAAACATGAGAATGCAGATATCTTTTTGATATTCTGATTTTCTTTCTTTTGGATACATAACTAGCAGTGGGATTGCCAGGTCATATGGTAGTTCTATGGTTAGTTTTTTGAGGAAACTTCAAACTGTTCTTCATAGTGATTTCACTAATTTACATTTCCTCCAACAGTGAATGAAGTTTCCCCTTTCTCCACATCCTCTCCAGCATTCATTGTTGTCTGTATTTTTAATAAAAGTCATTTTAACTGGGGAGAAATGATATATTATTATTGTTTTGATTTACATGTCTCTAATAGCTAATGATGTTAGACAGTTTTTCATATATCTGTTGACCATTTGTATGCCTTCTTTTGAGAAATGTCCATTCAGATCTTTTGCCCATTTTTTAATTGAACTATTTGATTTTTTCCTATTTTGTTGGAGTTCCTTATACATTCAATTATTTAATCCCTTGTAGGTTTGCAAACATTTTCTCCCATTCTTTATGCTGTTTATTGTTTCCTTTGTGGTGTAGAATCTTTTTAGCTTGATGTGATCCTATTTGTCCAATTTTGCGTTGGTTGACTGGCTTAAGCGGTATTACTCAAAAAATTCTGACCCAGATCAATGTCCTGAAGCATTTCACCAACGTTTTCTTTTAGTATTTTCATAGTTTCTGGTCTTAGATTTAAGTCCTTATCCATTTTGATTTGATTTTTGTATATGGAGAAAGATAGGGGTCTAATTTCACTCTTCTGCACAGGAATATCCAGTTTTCCCAGCATCATTTATTAAAGAGATGGTCAATTGATTTTTGCTAAAGGTGCTATAATTTATTCTTTCATGGAGACAGAATAATTTTTCTGAGAAATGATGCTGGAACAATCAGACATTCAAAAAAGTGAACTCATACCGTATTTTAAAAATAACTCAAAATGGACCATATATCTAAATATAAAACCTAAATTTATATAAAACTTCTGAAAGAAAATAGGAAAATAGTCTGTGATCTTTCATTAAGCAGAGATTTCTTAGACAGGACACCAAAAGCATGAACCAGAGAAGCAAATAGGCAAATTGGATTTCGTCAAAATATAGAACTTCTTCTCTAGAAAGATGCTGTTAAGAAAATTATTTTTAAAATGCCAAAAAAACTGGGAGAAAATATTTGCAGAACATATATCTCATAAAGAACTTAAAACCAAAGTATATAAAGAATTCTTTTAACTCAAATAACAAGAAAGCAAATAACCTAATTAAAAAAAAAAACAGATTGAAAGTTTGAACAGGCATTTTTCCGGAGAGAAGATATGAATGTTACATGAGTTATCTATTATTGTATAGCAATTTATGACAAAACTTAGTGTCACAAAATAATGATAAACATTATCTCACAGTTCTTATAGCTCAGGAAACAGGAGCAGTTTAGCTGGGTTGTTCTGGTTTTTGTTGACATCTTTGTAGTCAAGATGTTGGCCAAGTCTTCAAGTCATCTGAGCCTTCAGTGGGGTTTGAGGATCTGCTTTCAAAATGGCTCCCTGGCTTGGCTAGCAAGTTGGTGCTGGTTTTAGTCAGGAGGCTTGTGTTCTTCATCACATGGATCTCTCTATAGAGTTGTTTAGAAGTCCTGATGACATGGCAACTGTCTTCCCGCAAAGTGAGTGAGCCAAGAGAGATGAGGGAGGAGGCAGCAATGACTTCTATGATTTAGACTCAAAAGTAGCACACCATCATTTCCACAACATGCTACCCGTTACACAGCCTGTTACGTTTAGGAAGGAACTGCATAGAGGTGCGAATACTAGCACCTAGGAATTAGTTCAGATCCATCTTGGAGGCAGGCCATTTCAGATAGCCAAAAGGTACATGAAAAGAAGCTCAGCATCTTTAGTCATTAGGAAAGTGCAAAATTAAACCCACAAAGATAGAACAGCAGTATGTACATCCTAGGATGGCTCTTAAAAACTTGACTCTGCAGAGTCCTAATAAGGATGTTGAGCAAGTGGAACACTCATGTATTTTAACTGAGAATGTAAAATGGTAAGAACACTTTACAAAACAATTTTGTAGTTTCTGATAAAGTTAACCATTCAATCTAATAATCCTACTCCTAGGTATTTAAACAAGAGAAATAAAAACACATGTCTGCACAACTCTTTTTAGAATGCTTAAAGCAGCTTTACTCATAATCACTAAAAATTGGAAATACTCCAAATGCCCATCAATCAGTGAGTGGATAATCAAATTGTGATACATCCATACAGTGGAATCTTAAAACTCAGCAATAAAAAAGAACTACTTACACATGCAAACATGGTTGAATCTCAAAAGTATTATGCTAAATGAAAGAAGCCATACATAAAAGATTATAAATGTCATTTATATGACATTCAGGAAATAAGAGACCATAGAAACAGAAAGCAGGTCAGTGGTTGCCAGGAGCTGAGGATAGGAAGAGAGGATGGATTTCAAAGGGACATCAGAAACTTTGGGGTTGTTGGAAATATTCTGTATCTTGATTGTGGTAATGGTTTTGCAACTATATGCACCCGTTGTCAAGATCTATCTATACACCTAAAAAGAGTGAATTTTTCTGTGGAGGAAATTATACTACAATAAACCTTCTTTTTAAAAAAGCAAATGTAATTTAAATATTATGCTAGCTTTCATGTTTTAGTGTTACTTTGAGAAGACAGTTTTGGATAAATGTTAGTTGAGAGGCTATTATTCTAAAGGGAACTAAAGTGAGAAAGCTGTTCGGCTATGGTAAGAGAAATCAGTGATTGCATGGAAGGGGAGGTATATTAGCATTCACCAGAAACAGAACCAATTGTATGTGTATCGGTAGAGAAAGAGTATTTTAAAAAATTTTCTTATGTGATTTAGAGTCTTGGCATGTCCAAAATCTGATGGGGGAGGCCGGCAGGAAGAGTTGACGTTTGAGTTCGAAGGCAGTGTGCTGGAAAATCAGGGAGAGCTGACATCGCAGATGAAGGCAGAAGGCGGTTGGCTGGAGAGTTCCCTCCTGCTCTGCAAGGTCAGCTCTTGTTCTGTGCAGGCCTTCAGCTTATTGGATCACACCTGCTCACATCGTGGAGGACAATCTGCTTTATGCAAAGCCCAGAGATTCAAATGTAAATCTCATCCAAACACATCCTCATAGAAACATCCAGAATAATGTTTGACTAAATATCCAGCTGCCACGGCCCATCAAGTTGACACGTAAACCATTCCACGAGGGGATTGATTGACTGGAAAGGGGCACAAAGAACCTTCCAAAGTGACGGAAATGTTCTATATCTTAATTGGGGTGGTGGTGACAGGGGTGCATATGTTTATTAAGACTTATGAAATTGTAAACTTAAGATCTGTGCATTATATTGTATGTAAATTAAATACAATGAAAAACGAATCCAAAAGAGGCCCTGGACAGCTGTGTCATGACTGATGTAATATCTCATCCAGAGTACGTGGGTGTATGAGAGGGGGTGTGTGTGTTAAGGCTGATGGATAAGTGATGGTGAGTTTTTTCTCTGGTAACATTTTTCCCCCTTTGTCTCTTCCTTATTCTTGAACCACCCACACCAATCATGAAAACTCACTGACACACTCACTCACCAACATTTTTAAGGCTGCATTTACTTTCTCCCCAATTCTTTGGAAGCGTGTGGGTTTCTTCTATTGTGCTCTTGTTTTTAAGTGATTACTGACTAATTAGACCATTATCTCTCCATTACTAGAACAGAGAGATAAGATATGTGCTTATTCTTACTAAATGACTAAGGAGCTAAGAAGAAACTTAAATTGCATATTTATCTCTTATTAGTAGAAGAAATTGAAAAGATAGTATATATAGCTGGCATTCTAGTCATCTAATTTTGACTCAAAGAGTTCTATATAACTTTTTTCCAAAATTTAGTCAATGTCATCAGAGGACAAGGCAATGAAACTTTGAAACTTAGTAACTGCTCTTTTTACAGTTTATCCAAGAGCAAAAGGAAAGTATGGTTGTTTTAAACATTGAAAAACATTTTGTATTTCTATTCTTTAAAAAAATAAAAGCTCTTAGTCAAGCAAAAGGAGTCCTAGGAAACTGTCAAATGAGAAGTAACCAATAGGGTTGTGTCTCTGAATCCTCAGGTTGCACATCTGCAGAGTCAACTAACAGCAGATCAAAAATATTAAAAACAAAATAAAAGTAACAACAATAAAAATAACACAAATAGAAAATATAGCATAGCAACAGCTATTTACATAAAATTGCAGTGTATTAAGCGTAAATAATACAGAGATAATTTAAACTGTATGGGAAAATGTGCATAGGTTATATGAAAATACTGTACCATTTTATATGATTTGAGCATCCGTAGATTTTGTTATCTTGAAAACAATCCTCCATGAATACCAAAGGATAATTGTATTTGAAAAATCAATCTGTAGATTAAAGTGAATATTCTTTATGCAAAGTAATCTCATAAATTTGAAATGTACCAAAATAGAAACTCTAGTTAAGAAACCATAATAAACAGCTTTTATTGAAAATGTTTTTAAAATATGTTTTTTGTTCTTTTTAGATTATCTGGTCATGGGAGAAGGAGTTGTAAATTATATGGAAAATCATTCTGAAAGGAGTCTGATATTATTGTTTTGATATTTGAAAGGGAAGAAAATAGTACCTGTTTATTCTGTTTCAAATTATACTCTAACCTGTAGAGTGAGAATAGACACTTTTTAAGGTTAGGACAGACATACCAAAATCAGTACTAGATACTTATCCTCCTTCATTTTCCTGAAAGGAGATAGGATGCAGGCCATAGGTTATTATTATTAATCTATGATTAAGTCTCTTTCTGGTATAAGCCAGGCATCAGACTACTCTGTCTCCTAAATGTAGGGGGTGCATTTCAAAGCTCCTGGTGGTTCCCTTGAAACCTCACCAGGCTGGAGGTTAGAGGGAATATCTCCCACCCTATCCCCAAAGAGAGGTGGTATGGGAACTCACAGCATAGAGCTCTCAAAAAAATTTTTTTAACAACCTTCTTTTTCTCCCCTCTTTCCCTCTCTTTATATACTCGATGGCCTGCATGGTCCAGAGTTTCAGAACAGGTACTCAGTACCATTTCTTTTGAAAATCAGAAAATGTGTGAGAGGGGTCTCACCTCACTTTGGCACTGTGGTAACTATTAGTAGGTGCCCCTGTTCAAACTGATGCAGGTATATTCCCATTCTGAAATGTCATGCCTTTGTTTGTTTGCCTGATTACTAGTTCTTGCAAGAACTAAAAGTGACTTTTTATGGAGAATTTCTACCCTGCTAAACTTTTTTCTGGCCCATTAAATGCCCTATCCAAAAATATATAAGAATTATATTTTCTTGAAAAAACAAACCTTTGTGAGAAACTTTAGACAAAAACATTTGTTCCTTGCTGATTAATATTTTAAACAGAAATCAAAAAAGTTAACAAATGAACAGGGCATTATTGAAATAAACATAAACATAAATAAAGGGGGAAACCTTAATTCCCACTAATATTGCTCTATTGCCCCTGGTAAAACTCAATACTCTTCAGAAGGAACAGAAAACACCTACTCCTTAAGCATTTGTAGCTTATTATTAATAATTGACAGTTATTAGAATAGATTCCTAGTCTGTGATCCTTTCTTAATAACATTCTTTGTGGTAAGGCCCTGGGGCTGACTTTATTTTATTATTTTTTTAGCTCTTGAATTTTATTTATTTTTAATTTATTTAAAATTTTTTATTTCAGAGTATTATGGGGGTATAAATGATTTTGTAACATGAATTGCTTTTGTACCATTTGAGTCAAAGTTATAAGTGTGCCCATCACCCAGATAGTGTGCTGACATTTTTGTAGTATTCAGAGATGGCATTTTGTATTTCCATGGTATCAGTTGTAATTTCTCCTTTGTGAATCATGATTTAGCTTATTATAGTCTTTTCTATTCTGCTTCTGGTTAATCTAGAGAGAAGTCTGTCAATTTTGTTTATCTTTTCAAAGAACCAACTTTTTGTTTCATTAATCTTCTGTATAGTTTTTTCATTCTTGATTTCATTTAGTTTGGCTCTGATCTTGGTTATTTCTTTTCTTCTGCTGGGTTTGAGATTGGTTTGCCCATCCTTTTCAAGTTCCTTGAGACGATTCATTAGATTGTTGCTTTGTAATTGTTCTGTCTTTGGGATGTAGGTATTTATAGGTAGGAATTTTCTTTGCAGGACTGCTTTAACTGTGTCCCACAGATTTGTATAACTTGTGTCCTCTTTATCAGCTAGTCAAAGAATCTTTTGATTTCCATCTTAATTTCCTCCATGACCTGATTATCATTCAGCAGTAGGTTGTTTAGTTTCCATGACTTTGTACAGAGATGCGTGTTTTTCTTGGAGTTGATTTTTATTTCATTCTACTGTGGTCTGAGAAGACACATGGTATAATTTCTATTTTTTTGAATTTGTGGAGATATATTTTGTGGCCTAGGATATGATCAATCTTAGAGAATGTTCCATAGGCTGACAAGAAGAATGTATAGTCAGTGGTTTTTGGGTACAATGTTCTGTAAATGTCTGTCAGGCCCATTTGTTCTAGGGTTCTTTTTAAGTCCAGTGTTTCTTTGTTTATATTCTGTTTGGAGAATCTGTCCTGTTCTGTCAGAAGGGTGTTGAAGTCCCCAGCTGTTACAGAGCTGCTGTTTATCATTTTGTTTAGATCAAGTAGGATTTTTCTTTTTTTATGTCTCTGGGTATTCCTGTGTTAGGTATACAAATATTTGGAATTGTTGTGTCTTCTTGTTGAATTGTAATTGTTTCCTTTATCATTATGTAATGACCATCTTCGTCTTTCTTTACTTTTGTTGATTTAAAGTCTATGTTATCTGACGTGAGAACTGCTATACCAGCTTAATTTTGGTTTCCATGTGCAAGCAATACTTTTTCCCATCCTTTCACCTCGAATCTGGTGAGTCCTTGTGGTTTAGATGTATTTCATGGCGACAGCAGATACTTGGCTTATATTTTTTTTGTCCATTCAGCTAGCCTATGTCTCTTGAGTGGGGAGTTCAAGCCATTCACATTTATTGAAATTATTAATAAATGGGATAGATTTCTGTTATTTTTGTTGAATAGAACTTTATTGCTCTGTTTTACCTCTTGAGCCCTTGTGGTGACTGGACTCTGACCTTTGGCTTTTGGGGGTTTTTACACTGGTGGGTGTCTATTGTGCTGATCCTTGTGTAGTGCAGGTCTGAGTACTTCCTGCAGGTCATGTTTGGACTTGGTGAATTCCCTCAAGTGTTTGCTTGTCTGGAAAGGAATTAATTTCTCCATCAAATGTGAAACTTAGATTTGCAAGATGCAAAATTCTAGGCTGGCCATTATTTTGTTTAAGAGGATTGAAGATAAGGGGCTACTCCCTTCTGGCTTGTAAAGTCCACTGAGAAGTCTGCTGTTATCCTGATGGGTTTTCCATGTAGGTCAGTTGTTGCTTATGTCTATCTGCTTGTAGAATTTTCTCTTTCACTTTGACTTTGGCCAGGTTGAATGCTATATGTGTTTTTTGTTTTTTTTTTTTGACAGAGTCTCACGCTGTTGCCTGGGCTAGAGTGCTGTGGCATCCAGCCTAGCTCACAGCAACCTCAAACTCCTGGGCTCAAGCAATTCTTCTGCCTTAGCCTCCTGAGTAGCTGGGACTACAGGCATGTGCCACCATGCCCAGCTAATTTTTTCTATATATTTTTAGCTGTCCAAGTAATTTCCTTTTATTTTTAGTAGAGACAGGTCTCATTCTTGCTCAGGCTGGTTTCAAACTCCTGAGCTCAAATGATCCTCCTGCCTCAGCCTCCCAGAGTGCTAGGATATGCTATGTGTTTTAGAGATGTTCTATTTGCTATGAATCTTCCTGGAGATTGATGACCATCTTGTATTTGGATGACTAAATCTCTGGCAATACTGGGGAAGTTTCCCACAATAATTCCCTGAAATAGATTTTCCATGCTTTTAGCACTTTCTTTTCCCTCAGGGATACCTATAATTTGTATGTTTGTTCACTTCACATAGTCCCATATCTCTGTAAGTCATTGCTCTGCCTTTATTGTTCTCTTCTCTGCCTCTTTAAATTTTGGGGTTAGCTTGAAAGCCTAGTCTTCAAGCTCTGAGATTCTTTCTTCTCCTTGGTTTAACCCGTTGCTGAAACTTTTTGCTGCATTTTGAAAATCCCTGAAAGACTCTTTCATTTCATTAAGTTTTATTATATCCTTTTCTAATTTTGTCAAGCTCTTTAATGACTTCTTCATTAGTTTCCTGAAATAGTTTTTGTACTTTTTTTGTTGGTTTTCAACTTTCTCTTCAATTCCCTTCTTCTTATTTGCCATCCATATTCTGAATTCATTTCTGTCATTTCAACAATTTCCTTGTAGTTGGAGTTCACTGCTGTATCTCTATTGTGATCCTTTGGGGGTGTTGATCTGTTTTGATTTTTTCTTATTTCTAGGGTTCTTTTGCTGGTTTCTTCTCATCTGAACTCTCTTTTCTGAGTTCTGGGTTAATAAGTTTTCAGGACTCCTGTTCTTTGCTGGGAACTCTCCAGATAGTTGTAGGATGTTCAAGTTGGGAGCTGGACGAGACTCTCTTCACTGAGGCTGGTGTTAGGGGGATTGTCTATCCAGGATCTCCCCACAGAGGTAACTGCAGCAGCTGGATATGGTTGTTGGGGGTTCCTGGGTTGTAGGTGAATGTTCAAAAGAGGTCAAGGTGTGTTGGTGCCTTGAGGCTGGGGGGTCCCTCGTGGGGTGTTGGACTTTGGAGCAGCTCTTCCAGGCCTGGTTTAATGGTGGAGGCTCTGGGGTGGGGCCTTGGGGTCCAGGTGCAGTGCTGGAGACTTGGGGATGGTGTCTCTGCCTGGCAGGATTTCTGGAGGCACAGGGGTGGAGCCTCAGGCTCTGGCATGACAGCCTCATTGCTGGGAGTAGGAAGGAGCTGGGAGCAGAATCTCTGAGCAAGATCTCTGAGCCATAAGCAGGGCTGTGAAGATGGTAGGTCCATCCAACCTATGGGGCAGGGACAGGGCCAACTAGGCAGTAGGCAATTGGGGCTAAGAGAATGGAGTCTGGGTGAGCCTGGGTGAGCAAGAGACTGGCTGCTGCACAGGTGCCAGGGTCCCAGTAATGACAAGTCAGGTGAGTACTTGTTGGTACTGGTGGCTCAGAGACCATGTAGCTCTCTCCACATTCCTCTCAGGGTCTGCTGAAGAGACCAGCCTAAGCGTCTAAGTTTGGAAAGCCTGCTTTGTTCCTGCATGAGAGCCTCTGAGTCAGGACTGGGGTGGAGCCGAAAGCACAGCCTGTGAGCAGGGCCTCCGAGCCAGAAGTGGGGACCATGTAGATGGCGGGCCTGCCTGACCTGGAGGGTGGCATCGGGGCCAGGCAGGGAGGGGGAGGTGGCTGGGGCCTGGAGGGCAGATTCTGGGCCTCGCAAGCTGCAGGCTGCTTCTTAGGCACAAGGGTCCCACAGATGCCAGGTCAGACATGCAGAGGTCATAGCTGTCCACACCCCACCCAGAGCCTGCTGAAGCGGTAGCCCAGAGCCTCTCAGATTGCAGCCTGCTGCTCTCTGGTCAATTCCTGTGCCCAGGTCCTGCTGGGCTCTATGGGTGAAGCACCTGGCTTTAAGTTCTGGGGTACAGCTCAATGTTATTAGAAAAATAAAACACACACAGCTCACAAAAGCCTAACATGGTAGGTGCCTAGACATTTATCTTCAGGTTGAAGTATTATGGAAAATTAAGTTGGACAAATTTATACTTTCCAGATTTATAGTCTCCATCAATCCAAGTCCCCTCACCCCTGAATTATTGAGAGATACTCTCCCAACTTTTTTCCTGGCTTAATTTTTCCAATGTTGAGAAGCATACTACTGTTTTTTGTCCTGATGGTTCACTTACTGTTTGAGTCTGATTGGCATATGTCAATATATTTCCTTTTCCCTTGTGTTATTCATTGGCACTCTGAGGGTTGTTTTCCCTTTTCCAAACCCACACTGAAACAAAAATACTGCTAGAATCAGAGCAAAATTTAGTGGAATAAAGACAATTGGATGTATGCTAGTAAAATAATTCTTTTTTCTCAAGATCAAACTGTGTCTAGGATGAAAATAATCTATATCTTATGGCCTTCTGATGCTAGTTTTCACTATGGAAGTGGTTTTCAAACTTTGATGGGCATTAGAATCATGTAGAGAGCTTGTGAAAACACATTCCTGTGCTCCAATCCCAGAGTTTATGATTGAGAAGGTCTGGGTGGAGACCAAAAATCTGCTTTTCTAACAAGCTTCTGGGTGATGCTGATGCCACAAGTCTGGGGGCTAACCTTTGAGAACAATGGACTACAGATTATCCTGTATTTGATAAAGGAAAATCTAAAAAAAAGTGTTGTTAATGGTAAATTAAGATTTTCTTAAGTGGACAATTATCTCTCATGACTTTAATTATGGTTAGAATGAAGTTTGCAAGCATAATGAAGAAAAACGGCACGAAGCATGCCAAAGCCCAATAAAGAAAAAGTTTTCCTCTCACCATCTAGCCTGAAAATCATTTTAGATTTCAAGGAAGGCAACTCCCTGGTAGAAGTCAGAAGAGCACTGAGCCCCGTGTACTAAATAACGCACCAACCCAGATCGGTGCTAAAGGATTGTCCTGTTGAAAGCCAGGGTGTCCTTTGTTTTTCTCTGCAGCCCACACTTGTTTCTAATTACGACAAAAAATATTCATATATAAATAATTACATTAAAAGAGATATTGTTTATCTTTCAAATAGGTTTATTTTGATAATATTTGAAAGCAGGATCATTGACATCATTTAAAAATTCCCAGCTTTAGTTTTGTCTGGTCAAATATTTTGATAAAGTTAGAATTTAGTCTAAAAGTCACGGATTGGCAAGACAATGTGGTTTGTGAAACCAGATCAGGAGGTTTATCCAGTTTGGATCGAAGCCTGTAGTGATTTTTGGAGTTGGCATTGGAATTTGCTTTGGCTAAGTCCTTTCCTCGTCACCTGTATCTAGCGAGTCTCCACGTTTTCTCAAATCTTCCTTTAAGCAGCAGCTGATATTCCCTCCCTTTCTACTTTACTTCTTCATGAAAAGTCTTTATGTTCATTTCACTGACTCTTCTGAAATGTCCCCCATTACACCTCAGAGTCATCTACCTTCTCAACATAAACATTTCTTTCTACACTGGCTGCTTCTCCTCTGCATTACAAATGTGCAAGTCTCTCGTACTCAAAAATAATTTATTTAGCCAGTCCCCTCTTGTTCAATACTGAAGTTGCTATCGATGTTTTATATTTGGTGTCATATCCTGTTCATTCTTTTCTCAGTGAATGTAAGAGCTTTGATTGTGGCACATTCCTGGATGGGATAATATTCACCTATTAAAACAGGTATAAATCTTGACATGGAAAAATGTTAGATACGTTTTTGAAAAAAAGCTCTTTATACCAGGCTACAGCATATTTCTTAGTTACAAATTGATATGTATGTGTATGCATATATATATATATGTGTGCGTGTATATATATATATATGGAAAATATATGGCAATGATAAACTCTGGGTGGTTAGATTAGAGTAATATTTCTTTTAATTTTACTGTCTAGGTATCATTGATGTTTTATAATAAATATGCATTATATGTATAACAATAGTTATAAAGGGCACAGAAAAATAAAATGAAAATACCCTACATATCAAAGTGATTGGGTTGGAGTTTACATTTTTTCATGCTTTTGTATACTTGACTTCAATTTTTTTATACCAATATTAAATAGTATTTAAATTTAGTATTAAATAAATTTGGAATTTAATAGTGTTAAGTAGTATTTACATTTAGTATTAAAGAGTATAAAAATTAATGTTTAAACATTTTATTTAGTTTATGTAAGTATATGCCAGCCATATTTAACTCCAATAAAATCACTTTTCTACATAAAAACTTTAAGAGTTTGTTCTTTCCTAGTAACCAAAGCTCAAAATTGTTGGCCTGGAAATCAAGCTCTTTACAACATAGGACCTGCTGGTTACTGCCTTTTATTAATCCAAGCTGTCTATCTCAACAAGATTTTGAATTCGTGGATGGAGCCTCCACTCTTTTTTGCTTTTGGTCATGCTTCACCATTCCCGCGAGATCTCCCTTTCCTCCCTTCTCTGTGTGTCCACTTGCACCTTTCCTGCAAGGCCTAGGCTAGATGCTCTCCTCCCTGGCCTTCCTTCTATTCTAACTCTCCTAATTCTGGCATCTGCGGGCACTTTGCATTTTGTTTGTCATTTTTAAGGCCCATTCACTTTCTCCTCTGTATTATTTGTACACGTATTTCACCTCCTCAACTTTATTGCATATGCTTTGTAGGGCATGGGGACAAAAGTTAACCTCTGATAGTAAAACTGGTAAAATCTATCCTCACATACAAATGATCTGTCACTTAGGGAAGGAAAAACAAATCTGGATATGAATCTTGCAGTCCATGCAGCCACTTGTACAGATTATGTGTTATAACATCAAGTGCAGTGGTTTAGCTAAGATTGTTTCTCTACCAGGAACCAGTCTTAAGGTGAACAGTCAATGGCTAAGAGGAAACTCCGATAATTTCAGCACAGGGCTTCCTTTGCTCCAGTTGTCCCAGACAACAGAAAGGGAGAAAGAGGAAGTGAGACCTAGGCTTGCACATATCACTTCCTCCCTCATCCCACTGACCGACATTTAGTCCTATAACCACTATTAGCTGCAAAGCAGTCTGGGAATTTCAGTCTCAACCATGTGCTCTGCTAAAACTCAGGAGGTAGGGCCTATTACTAAAGGGGAAAGGAAGAAGGTGGTCAAATAACACTCTTAACAGAGTCGGGATTATCAGCCTGAAAGGCTGCAGTCCAAACACAACTGGGATGAGTTCTCAAAAAGAAAGATTTTGTGAGACCTGCTGATAGCTTCTGTCTGGTCTCTCCAGCACCAGCCTTCCATGGAAAGGTGTGTTACACATATCTTTTTCTTCAAATTATTCAAAGTTCCTTTAGGACAGAGAATCTGTCCACGTTTTATTTAATTTTGAATGTATCCCCCACCTTCAGCTTTATTCTCTCCAGTAGGGAAATAAAGAAAAATCCCTATACATATGATTTCTATACATTTCAATTGTTTAAGTATGATTCTTGAGAATGTGCAATTGAAGTTTAGGAATTTGTTATACTTGTACCAAGGTGGTGGCAGAAGTCCATGGTGGGTAGCAAGCTCCTGTTTTAACATTTAGCTAATTTTTTTTCAGTTTTTGTCATTAAGATATTCCTTCTGCTTCTACTGCAAACAACTATCAAAAGGGAAGAGGGCAATTAGGATGACCTCACCTCTTTATCATCAGCCCTACAATTTTCTAGAAGTAGTAGCTTTTTGGAATTATGTAATGTCATCTGCCAATGACAGTGTATGAATGTCATTACATTTTCTCATGTGGCAATGTACTGTTGTCTGGAAGCTTTGAGGGCCATGTAGCACATGGGAAATAAAGAAGCATTCTGTGTATTCTTAGATTTTTACGTTTTTATTTTAAAACAGAAAATCTCATATTATCACCTACTTTTAGACAGAATGGTGCATTAATTAAATGCCTTGTCCTTACTGTTATAAGCTCTGTTAGAAAAATAAACATCTCACAACAAACTACAGTGTCAGCTTTTTAATAAATACATAAAACAGAAGTTAGTAGTCAATCAGAGTTAGATGAACAGGTTCATAGTATAGTATGTGAAATTGTCGTATTCTCCAATCTTCTGTATCATTTAAGGCAATTTAACTTTATGTACATTTTCAAAGCCAGAAATAATAGAAACATGTTCATTGAGAATTTGTTTCTTTCTTAGAGCTATTTTATGTTCAAATATTTTAATTTAAAAATATATTTTATATTAAATTTTTTTTACAAAGGCAGTACATGTTAAGTGAAACAAAAAAAGATTATGCTACTGATAATTTAAAAACATTTCTAAATTTTTTTGCAAAGGTTTATAAAACCATAATGAAGTAGCTAGTGAATGTAAAATAGTTTTAAAGCTATGTTAAATATACACAAAATGAATTTCTATATTAATATGTGCAAATTTATATTTTCTTATAATTTAGAATTAAAATATTTTACACTCATTCTTATAAAATCTATGTACCATGTACCATACTTGTCATTTTGTAGAATTTTTATCAAAATCACATTTATCTGTGGGACAGTGTAAAGTTGGTAAAAGTTCTTTACACAAATCACACATTTTCCACCCTTGATGATAGCAGTGGTTTTTTATATTGTTGTATTACACAATTTTAACTGAAGTAGGCTGCAGAGTCCAGAAACCTGATTAATAGAGTTAGCTTACAAAGATAAATTTTATGCCTAAAAATATTCCAGGTAGATAAAAGAGTAGTGTTATTATTCTCAGGTATTATATTATTAGCTGCCCAAATAGCTGAACAATTGTTTCATGTAATTCAAATAATTTAAATATGCAGTTTACAACAGTCAGTACATGGGCTTGAAGGTAAATTGATCAGAGCCAAGAAAAAAGTCAAAAGAATAGAAATGATAAAAGAAGAATAAAGAAGTAGGAGGACCCAAGAGGAAAGCTGTTTTCCATAGCACTGATTGGTTTGATCAAATTTTTCTCCTGCCATTGAACATAAGACATATAAGTGCTGTAAAATCTAATTATGATGGTTTTATGCAATATTTTTTCCAGTTAATTGTTTAAACGTGAGATGATCTCTTAGAAAGGAATAGAAAGAATAAAAATTTGTTAACAAAACTGTGAGAAACCCACCCATTCTTACAAGTTAAGTTAGGGCTTGCTGAAATTGTAGCCACTAGCATAAAGTGTAAGCAGGAGCCTGAAAGAGCTTTTGTAACCTAAAGATGTGTAGAAGATCTGAGCTAATAATCAGTTATAGGCTCCATATTGAGTTTCAGTTGCTCTGAAAATTGGCTTCACATGTTATCATAAACGGGTTCTCAAATATTTTTAAGAAAGGGAATGCCCCTATACCCATGAACATTTGAAGTTGAGTTAGTGTAATATTTATTCAAGCATAATTTTAAACACTGCATCTAAGATGCAAACAATTGTGACACACATCACAATTTCAGAGATGTTAAACTGAAAAGGTGGTGTCTTAGAATCAATAAAATATAAATATGGATATGTATAATCAGTTACACATAATCAATTGCTACAGAAGACATAAAAGAAAAGGGTCGTTATCTGAAAGAACACTAGTTCTACATTTCTTTGAAAATGCATCTCAATTTGCATTGTATGGAATGGACTTAAGGTCAATATAAATAAAGACAGTCATAAATTAAATATTGAGAGTAAACAAAACAGAATACAATATGCACATGATTGAGCTCCCAAGTAACTGTGTTTCACTTGACAGTTTTATGAAAACACATATAGCCCAAATCCTTTAAAATGGAGAGAAGTTCAAATAGTTTTGAAAATTTAAAATTCTTTGTTTTTAATGGGTCAGTCTTCGTTCAGAAGCATAGATTCAAATAAGCTTTAAAATCAATCAGAGATGTTTGGAAATGAAGAACTTCATTATACCATTAAATTCAGTCATTTTCCACAGTTAGGCATCAAGCTTGAAGCTTTAAGGCTATCTTTTGGGAAAAGTGAATGGAAAAAACAGGTATAAGGAAGAAAAACCTTTGAGTATAATTTATTCTACCAGGTACCAGGAGAAATATGAATCCACAGAGAAAAATTTTCACACATATTTCAGTGTCTCATGGATGCCTATTGTCATACATAAGAATATCTCCGATGGAGATTAAGTAAATATTAAAAATACATTTGGGATTTATTCTTTGGTTAAGTGTTGCATCTGATGCATCCACTGATTTTAATTTTGAGTTTTGAAAAATTTGCCTCCAGAGATATCTATTTTGTTTAACCTTAGATTTTTTTTTTGTTATTTTTATAAACCAAAGCTAAACTGAACATTTAGGACATAATCAAATTTTCAAATCTTCCAGAGAATGTATATGGCTTAATAAATATTAGAAAATTTCCAAAAATATATCAAATGCTTATAAATACATGTGCACTGCAGTGTAAAGTTGTCCCCAGAGAAATAAAATGCATACAGTTATGCTGTAGTGTATGTATGTATGTATGGCACATTTCTAAATCATTATACACTTTAGGGCACAAAAATGCTGCTTTACCAAAGTGTCGTTCAAGTTCTTAATTTTGTTAACAGTTTAAAATTCATTAATTGTGTTTAATACCAATGAATCTCAAAAGGCTCCTGTGGCCATATTAGTTGAAAATAGGCTCTATTTACATAAACTATTTAATCTAAGCATACCCTGTTTTTCCTTACCTTTTAATTAAAGTCTAACTAGTCAAATATTAATTCTCTTCTCACAAACCATTACACAGGAAAAAATCAATTATTCAAGTAAAATATAAGCCTAAAATCTTTCAGAATTAGCTTTTTAAGTAAAAAATAGAAAGCACGAGACATCACAAGCATAATCATAATCATCATCTAGCACTTAATTGCCTACCAGGAAGTTTGTCCCTTCCTGTGACGACAGCCCTGGTCCACTATAAAGTTAGTGCAAACTAGTGAGGGTGTAAAACATACAAACTCTTGATTTTTAAGGATTTAATTTTGTTATGCTGTTTGGGTAATTAATTCTAAAAATTAAGCTATTGTTTATAAACACTGTTACATTCATTTTTAAAGTTGTCAGCATTTTCATTAATGGATATCTTCTACTTTTTCCTTTTGGGGGTTTGTGAAGCATCCATGTATTTGCCTTGTTAAAAAGGATGCTATGTGTGACAGGCTACAAAATACAGTTTTTACACAATTCTCAGTGATCGAAGGTTTCTGACACAAACGAGTCACAGGACTGAATTATGTCAATCTCTCATCTGGGGAAGGAAAGGTAGTTCAAGTTAGCATCATAATTGCTTGGATGTCCTGGACATCTAATGGAGCTGCTGTGTTTGTTGGCTTCCAGAACAACTTACTATAGGTTTTTCAGTCCTCTTTTGGGTAGAATACAGGATGGAAGTTAGTCTTCATCAAAATGCAAGTATCTAGTACTTTGACCCAAGTGCTGGAAAACAGTAAATCTGGGAAGTTAATTATAAGAAAATATTTTAAATAAATTCTTTTGTTATCATAGGCAAAACTCTGCACTGCACACAGGACTTTTGGACCACTGGCCAATGCAATCAGACTAAGTCCGTAGGGAGACAGTAATTATGAAGATGTTTCCATTGGGGAATACAGAGCTCATGGTTCCTATATCGAGATCTTGAGCTGGGCACTGAGCAACTCCAGGGGACACTGTTCATACAGGTTGTGGTGTGAACTGATTCCCTGTGGGTAGGCCATGCTGCAATCTCTTAGAAGCCGATTAGCAAGAAAGACTGGAAGTCAATTAGGAATAACTTAGTTTGAATTACTCTTTTCTACTTTGCTTTGAAATTTTCTCATGCCCATATAGTTAAGATTTCAGTGAATCACATTTAGAAATATTTGCCAATTGAATATTTTAAAGATTCAAGAGGTAGCATGACACGTGCAATGAACACTGGCCCGGCAACGAGAAGATGAAAGCTCTTTGCTAATGCTGCCACTTTATCACTTGGGTGTGTTTTAAGAAATCATTTAAATGTTCTGAGCCTCAATTCCCTGACTCACTAAAAGGAAGAAATAGCTTATTTCTAAGATATCACCTACTCTCCTCCTATTTTATAGTTTTATGAACTCTGGTGAGTAGGGTTGGGGCGATTCAGAGAAAGATGTCCCTAGGCTATATTGAAGGGCAAAAACAATAGAAAGCTTCTCCTTTGAAAAATGCTAATATCTATTTGGAATTAAAATCTAAAAAAACACCAAAACTCATTCAACAGCATGGTACTTCGCTTGAGGCAGAGTTTCTAAATGTCTTGTGAATCAATGATTAGACAACAAATGAAATGGCCAAATGATCCCTCCAGTTTACCAGGTAAGACGATACAAAACTCTACATCTGCAAATGATGAAGCTATTCATGTTGTGATGATGTTTTACAGTGTCCCTTATTAACATTCAGCTTTTAAAACTAGTTTTCTAATAAAGTGACATTGTATTATTAGGTTTTTATGGCAGTAGTAACTTAGCACTTATTTAATCCAGTCATCCGTGACATACATAAATATATCCTGTAAGGAAGAAAAAATATAAAGGCAAAGAGGAGAAAATGCTGGAATTAGTTTCCACCTTGTAAAAAAAAGAAGAAACGTAAACACACATGCATAAAACTACATAGTCAAAAGCAGTATCCTTAATTAAGGTTCTATCTGTTCACCTCTTGAAGGAGTGAAACACTAACCATTTATTTATCTAGCTGTTCTTGTCTATTCAACTACCAATGGTTGAAGTGTTTGGCAGTATTAGTATACAACTGCTGAATTATTTTTCTCATCCACATGTTCGGTGCAGGGATTATTGTACCCTTTTAGTGACACAATGCCAAACTATCTCACAGCATTGTCTCTCTCTGGGAAGCAAAGGGATGGCAGGTACCTGTAAAGTGTAATCAGTGCTCTTCAGATGATCTACATTCTATGCTGATCTAAATAAGTTATATATTACAGTAAAGTGCTACAATGACACTAGTCTCCAACAGTAGTAAGACACATTTTTCTCTGAAAGATTCAGCAGCTATGTGAGTCACATGGTGGTGAGGATGCTTGTCAGTCTTGACTCGAGTGCATAACCAGCAACCGGCATGATCTTGAGCAATTTGTCTCCTCCTGTGACTTTTAAAATTATAATTTTTAGGAGCAATTATTTAAAAACTCCAGTTTCCCATAAAGTATTTTAAAATCTTTTTTAGAAGTTGCACCTGAAAGTTTCATGAGCATTTAATTTGCTGATATCCATTTTTATTTCTTCAGGTTTCTCACGTCGGTAGGTTACTGCTCTTGTGCAAACGCTTTGCAGAATCAACTTATCCTGGATGCAGAAGAAATATCATTATTATTTAAGGGCCTAAACTATTGTAACTAGACAATAATACACTGATAGCAATTCTTTTGTAGACTTCACTGACCTTTTTTGAGGCTGACACTCTGTAATCCGAGGAAGACTTAATTTTATTACTATTCCATTGTAGTATCACCTGTCTAATGATGAGGACTTTAAGCAACCCAATCAAGAATGTAACTATGAATATGATGAAAAATATTCTCAAATAGCTTGGGCTAGAGAAACATTCTGTAATGAAGCAAACGAATACATGCGTTAAAAAATTGGAATGAGTAAATCACAGGGTTCTATCAATTAAATGATGTTCACATTTTAATTAATAGGACCAGAGATATTTGCAATCTACATTTTCAAAACAGGGGACTGAAATCACCATTGACTCAAAAAATTAAACTCTCTAATTTTTATTGCATACTTATTATTACAATACTTTCAACAGAAAACTCTCCTTTGGAGAATAGCAATATTATTTTTTTCTTTGCAGCTTGATTTTTTAATTGTATTAACTGGAATATATCCCTTAATCAAACATAATTTTCTCCTTGACAGAGAGAGAGAGAGAGACAGTTTTTATGGTGTGAACTGTTGATCACTAAGTGGGAAATAGGATTTAAAATATTTAACAACTCTGGGAATTAACGTATGTTTCTCTTGTTATCTTTTGTTGCACACCAATAATGGAAAATAAAGCAAACATCTGCAGAAGCTACAGTCAATAGTACTTTAATAGATAAATAAATATTTCCCCTCAAATTGTAACACAAGTTTTCAATATTATTGAAATATTTATATTTTAAATCCTTATTTATATTTTAAAATATTTATATTTTAAATCTCTTGAATTATTTATATTTTAAATCCTATTTCCCACTTAGTGATCAACAGTTTTCAATATTATTACATACGGTTTCTCCAGGAAATAGGAGTACCCAATTTGGGACAATATGAAAATCTCTTTCCTTACTTTTCATTAATTAACTTTTTATGTATCTGTTAACAAAATCTATTCTATTTGCCTCTAAAAATGTACTGTGTATTTTTCTAAGACCAAATAATTACCAGCTAGAAAAAAAAATGCCATGTTAAGAGGAGGGACATGTTAGATCTCCATTTTAGCACCAGATCCTTGCCAAACTCTCCTTGGAAAGTCTACAGGCGCTGTTGTTGCCAGTGGTATTACCCTAATGTAAGAGGAACACGGTTGCACAATAAGCAAATATTCCTCAGAACTCACGAGCTGCCCTGGATTCATAAAATTACTTCCTGGCCTAAAGAGGCATGTGTCCCTCTGTCCATTCTCCGGACTTTGAGGACCTCACCAAAATGTCGAAAGTCTCCCTGAGAAGGCCACTAGAGGACACCTGCCAAGGCTTAGAACTGTGCATCACCCAATTATGGGGGATTTGTTTCTGAATTACCAGTGATGACCAAGTATGCTCTTGAATAAGGCAAGAACTCAGTGATGGAGAGCAAGAGTTCCTCTCCAAGTCAGAAGACTTAATTGAGCCCAATTTTCTTTTGGACAGTGAAAAGGCACCTTGAAATAAAGGTCAAAGGCAGACCCCAGGGCTATAAATTGGAGTGAAAACACCAAATGCCAGGGAAAGTCTCCAGTCATTACAGGTCTCTCAGAGGGAGAATCCAAAATGCTCTGTTTCAAAGGTGATGTGTTCTTGGGGTCTTCCACAATGACCTTCAGGCTCATGTCACGCATGCCCTTTGTCCTGAGAGACTGTCATTTCCCTTGGCTGATTTAGGACTACTCAATCAGCTACAGCAGATCCTTAGAGGGGCATGTGGTTTGACTCACTTACTGGCTTCTTGCCTGGTAGAAGTGTAGCCAGAGAGAATAAAAAACAGCGTTCAAGTGTGATTGAGTGGCTAGATAATAGAGGTGCCTAACGAATGCCCTTTCCCTGGCCTTCCTTGCACAATGGTTGTGAAGGGGAGGGGAGCCCCCTAGCTACTGATGCATTTTAGAAATAGTTCTAATAGGTTAGGATAGAGGACATTTTCAGGGCTCAAATCTGCACGCACTTTTAAATGTTGTTATGATGGTAAAACATCCACCCCTGGCTCATGTCTTTCTTAGTTTAGGTCAGGCCAGGGCTTTTCCTAAGGAGCTTTAAGGGAAAACTTTTTGTAACAACACTTAAGTCAGAGTAGTATTTACTTAACATAACAAATGACATGTTGATATTTATTAGAAAAGGCACTTGGCTTTCTGGAGTGATTGCTGCAGCCCCAGCTGGTAGCACATGGGCTCTTTTCAGAGCCAAATTCATTACAGGCTAAACTCAGTGTAGATGCAAGGGAAAGAGGAAACAAACTCCGCAGAAAGTTTATTCTTCCGTACAGTATCTGTAAGAGCTAAAATTTTTCTTATAGTTGGAGGAGAGATTTGAAATAATAGTAGCAATAGGAATGTTTTCAATGGAGACATAATTTCAAGCTTAATTACTAATGCAGGTGCAATCCCACACCTTATACCTGTATGAAGTAGGGTTCTGGGATTTTGGGTTCTCATAAACTTTAAAAATAATCTTTGAACTTTGGGAGGCTGAGGTGGGAGGATCCCTTGAGGCCAGATGTTCAAGATCAACCTAGACAACACAGTGAGACCTCAGCTCTACAAAAAAATAAAACCATTAGCCAGGTATGCTGGTGCCCTTGTAGTCCCATTTACTCAGGAGGCTGAGACAGGAGGATTGCTTAAGCCCAGGAGTTTGAGGTTACAATGAGCTATGATTGGCCATTACACTCAGGCCTGGATGACAAATCAAGACCCTGTCTCTCAAAATAAATAAATAAATAAATAAAATGAAAATAATCTTTGAGGGCCAGGCACAGTGGCTTACACTTGCAGTCCCAGCACTTTGGGAGGCCAAGCTGAGAGGACTGTTTGAGGTCAGGAGTTCAAGACTATCCTGGGCAACACAGCCAGACCCCATCTCTAAAAGAAATTATAATAATAAAAAAAATTAGCCAGGTGCAGTGGTGCACATCTGTAGTCTCAGCTACTTGGGAGGCTGAGGTGGGAGGATCGCATGAGTCCAGAAGTTTGAAGTTATAGTGAGCTATGATAGCACCACTGCATTCCAGCCTATGCAGCAGAGTGAGACCCTCCTCTGGAAAAAAAAAAGTAATAATCTTTGAGCATAGCTCTCACAGGTTTCTTCCATTTCGCTGTCATATTTTACCTTAGATATTTTTTTCATGTTCACTGGCTCATTTAATGGCAACTCTTTGAGGTTGATATTAATCTCCATTTTACAACAGATAGGAAAACTGAGGCTCAGGGAAATTTTGCAGGAAGGCTGATTATTTCCTAACTAATAACGTTAAGGGACATGCCTTAGGTCTAGGTTTTTGGACTAAAAGTTCCATAACCTTTCCATTGTGCCACATTTATAATCATTCACCCCTAAATGATATTTATGTCAGAACAAAAAGTAGTAGGAAGGAATGGCCCTTTTGAAGTTATGTATTTTGCAAAAGCAGAATTCTAGAAATTTTTGGCTTCACCTGAAACATGAAAGTAAATGTTGATTAGACGTGAAGCAGTTCACAACTAGAAGCAAGTTTGAGTTATGACGGAATATGATGGCTCCATAGACCTTATCTCTTATTGAAATGAATCTACATGGGGAACTCACACTTTTGGCTCACTGAGGCCTCTCTGGTTAATTTATTCGATGTTCTTCCATGGAGGTACACAACACAGAAATTTATTAATAGCCGTGCAGAGGAGATGAGAAACCTAACCACTCAATGACATCATGGCAAGCTTACTCTGTTGCTCTGCTGGTTAAGAGTAACACCTCTGGGAGATTTAAAAAATTGAATCACAAACTCATTAAACGGTATATGTTAATATGCGCAGTTTTTGTATATAAATGATGTTTCAGTAAAGCTGTTCTAAAAAATAAAGCAATGTTTCATAATTAAAGAAAATGAAGCCATTAGTACTTTCCTTAGCATGGGTAATTATGGGCCCTTTTGGAGAACATAATCTTCTCCAGATACTCTTCAGTGCTTTGATTATTGTGCTTTGGTTTACCTGATGTTTGGTCCACATGATGCTGTTCCATGAGAGCACATGATGTTTTACACTGATCAAGTACAGCCTGAGAAAGATTGTGAGGGTGAAGACATTGTGCACAATTCCTGGAAGGGGAACAGAAGTGAAAACATTTATTTTTTAAAAAGAGAGTAGACTGTAATATTTTCTGCAAGAAATAAAATGACAAACTAGCAATCACCAGACAGTTCAAATTTTGATTAGGTTTATTTGAAATAACTCCATCACTACAATACTAAAAAACGTACTTAATTCTAAAAAACGTACTTAATACACTGATTTGAGAAAGTGAATGTTTTAAAATTTTGAATGAAACAGATTGTCTAGATTAGTGGTCTTTGAGCAGATCTGAAGTTGTTATTGGAAATTAATTTGGCACAAAACAATAATACCACTTTCATTTAACATATCACTTTTCATTTATATATCACTTGTTTCTAGAGTGCTTTATAGTCACCATCATTATCATTAGAATATTAAAAATAAAAGATAGTAATAACAACTAATATTTATTCTATGATTACCATGCACCAACTACAAAGGTTTTTTTTTGTACATGAATCACTTCATTTAATTCTTTCACAGAACTATAACAAGATATTACTATTATTATTATTATACTCACTTTTGATATTAGGAAACTGAGGCACATAGAGAATTTTAACAACTTGTCCTAGATCACACTATTACTAATAATAAACTGGATAGCAGGCAGGCTCTATTTTCAAAAACATGTTTCAAAAAAGCTAAGATAATGAATGTCCCGATTTATTCTGATGCTTCCATAGCTACCTTGTGGCCAAGGACTGGAATCCAAGTCTACCATTAATAATTCCTAAAATTTCTTATTTAATTATTTTTCAGCATGATGGCGACAATATATCTGGCAACTTTTAAGATTTAGGAAAGCACAACAAAAAAGGACAGAAGCAGCTATCACGAAGGACTGCTGTATGCATGTCTGGAGACGGAGGAATCCTACCAGTTTTCCTTGCAGGCTGTATGGCAGGTGGGGCAGTGTTCACAGAAGCGGCCGATGCTCCTGCGGTCAGTGCACTCACACCTGCCACACACACATGAGCCTCTGCCGCTGCACACTTGGCCCTTTGAGTTGACACAGTGCTGGGCTGACGCTGACGAGCACTGGCACCGGTCCCCTTCCCAGCCACTGAAGCATCGGCACCTGCCCGCTTCACACTCTCCATGTCCTATAACAAAGACACCCAGGATGTAAGTTATTGGGACCACTGACTCTGTGAAGAGTTCCCAACCATGGATGTCCCTTCCATCTCCATGGAAACACACTGACAGGCCAGTGCATAGAAACAGCATCATGTTTTATTGGTGTGATGTAAACAATGCCAGGACTCAGGAGTGTCTATTTCCAGAGCTGTTCTATTGTACATAATCTCCCCATGCCAATATATTGTGCTAACAAGTGTGAAGGGCACCCCTGCTTTGGTGGCTGCGTGAATGTCACAGTACATTCAGTTTTAAATAAAAAATACACAAAGATGCTACAAATGCTGAAGTAATGTTAACTTTCTGACTTGAAAGCAGAAAAATAAGGGTAAGTTGATTTATTGCTAAAGGCCTGGGGTAACTTTAAAGGACTGTGAGGTAAATCTAGTGCTTCAGAGCTGCTGGTACCATGTTTAAAGATAAGATCTCCCGAGCAGTGGAACTAGCCTTTTCACATCCTCAGTACATTATGTACTAGGCTAGCGGGGCATGTTCTAATCCATGCTATGAGCTATTAGTAGGTGGTAAATGGAAAAAAAAGAAAGGATGATGGGTGTGTGTGTGTGTGGGGGGTGCATTTATGCAGATAAATAAGTTGAAGAAACCCTGGCTATACATAATTAAATAAATTTTGGACTGCAGAAAGTGTCCAACATTTAACATGCCAATGTGAACTAGAAATCTTCAAGAGCGGGTGCATTTTACTATTCCTTCCTTCTTTTCTCCTTACATCCCTTCCTTCCTTTCTTCCCTCTCTCCCTTCTTTTATTGCTGAGCACAGAGTAATTATTCCACAGAGTCTACTGTAGGATCAGCTCAATTTGCTAAGTGCAAAGCTAATGAGGTCCAGGCCAAACAAATGCCTGCCAGACACCGCTCCTCCACGCAGGCTGCGCGCGGAGTCCCAGCCAGGTGACCCGTGAACATGTGTTTTTACTCCCAAAGGAGACTGGTGGAGAGAATGCATGTCAGCCCTACAGCTCATACTTATACACAAAGAATTCAAAGTAGATTCTCAACTGCCTGTGGGTCATAGTCACATAGAAGGGCCAGTACATTGAGTTTTGTTATTTCACTGCAAACAGAAATTTGCAACAAATATTTGATGTATTTGAAACTTCTTTGACAGAACAACAGCTGTATAAAATGATCTCAGAAAATTCTTTCTTTTCCCTGTAAAATAATATTTCTCTTCTCTGTAAAATTTAGCAGACAACTGCTTGTTCATTCTAAAGTCAGCTCTAATGCCAGTTACTGCTGAATAAATGTTTGGAATAGAAAATATCTTATGCAATAGAATAAAAAGGCAATTTTCCATCACATATTTAGTTGATAGAGGCCAAATTTTTAGCTTAGACAAGAACAGAACATGTTTTATAGGTCTGTTACTTTCCATATGCTTACGGCAATGAAATATTTCCATTCCTCAATAATTTAATAAATATTTATTTACCTACATACAAATATTACAAAGGTGTTCTCACAGTAAGTGAATCTAGCACATTGTCAAAAAAAATTATCACAGAACTCAAATGACAGGTAGTTTATTTAATTAATTTAAAAACAATATTTTGTTTAAATTTTCAAATGTTGAACAGATGTTCTGAAATCTAACCTCTAGGTGGCAGCAAACTGAATTAGCCAAAGTAATCTTGGTATCTTTATTTTAATTCATTTCAATTTTTCAATTTGGCCTGTCTGTGGCCTCATGGATAAATCTTTTTAGATGACTTAGTAAACCAGTATTTTCTTGAAATATGCTGTCCTTTGTCAATTTTGTTGCTAGTGGTGTTCCAAAAATAAACCAGAGAGGTTTCAGTTACTGCAAACTTATAATACCATCTATAATAATGCATTAAGAATTTTCCAGTGAATGAAAAGAATACTTTTATAGCTCACTTCTCATCATCCTGACAAGAATAAAGTCCTCTGAGCAAGCTGGAGGGAGTTTACCAGAATGAATCAGATCCTTCTAGAAGAATACCCTGATTCTTCTATAAAATGTATCAGACATCATCAGTAATTTCCTTTCTGGTATATTTCGTTCCAAGATCAAGGAATATATATGAATAACAATTAATTTTAGGTTTTTAATTTGAAGCACTTTCTGTATAAAATAAGTTAAAATACAAATATTAAAATCATATGCTATAAATCTGTTGTGATGCCCTATTAATAGTTTCATAGTTTATAAAACTTTGAATGACAGATTAGGATTCAGTGTTCTTAATTTATAAAGATGTGATTTAAAGATATTTGAACATATATGCTAGTGTAGTAGTGATTAGTAAAAACTGCCTGCATATATTCATACTTACCAGCACACAGACTTCCATGGTGATATGGACAAGAAAAGTCATCTTTTTCACAGTATTTTCCATACACTTTTCCAAGCTTAATTTTGTGACATACACATTTACCACAAATACAAACTCCTCGACCACTGCAAACAGGTTGGTCTTTGTGAGACTTGCAGCTCTCAGAAGAAAGTTCATCTTCTTCAAAATGACATTTATTCTCATCACACTGGAAACACTTGGAATCGAGAAAAGTTTCATCCACGTACTTTCCTTTAGGTCTGCTGTTGTCCTCATACTGACAGCTGCAGTTTCTGTGTATATGAATTTTAGTGGTTTCATTGAAACCAATAGGTTTGATTATTGCATAGTTTTTTCCTCCTGTGACATCACATTTTTTCATTGTAACTGTTATATTGAAAAGAACCTAAATTTAGGAGGAAAAAGGAAATGCACTTATATACCTTGACTATTTTTATTACCAATATTATATCTGTTAATAATATTTGAATCAATAATAACCCATCTTAGAGAAATTAATGATGATTTAATATGCAATCTCTTTCATATGTGTATGCAATATCTCTTTTTAATGTCATTTATTTCCTAATTAATGAGCTAGGGAGTTAAAGGGTGCAAGTACTGCTAACTGCCTACACTGCACCATTAAATAGACCTGGGTACAGGACTGTTTCAAGCATCTACTCCACCTAAATGATTAATTTCTTAGCAACCTTGAGAAAGCATAGACCATTTCCTGTATTCGGTCCTTAAAATGTAGGGTTCTTGAATATGTGATACTAGGGATATATCAAATAAACCAAAGTAAAGGCTTTCTCTCTGCTCGTTTAAAACCCTGAGATGAGATGTTCAAATGAAAAGTTTTTATTTTGTTCCTGTTTTGTAGGAGCCCAAGTAAAGTTTCAGAGTTAAACTCTAGTTGACACAGGTGTCAATGGAGGAAAACATGAGGCTTTCTCTGATGTTACTCAAGGGAAAAAGGTTTAGAACTCCCATTCTCAGATCTTAAGATCTCAATACAGGATCATATATTTATCTCAGCGGGAGAAGTTAGCCCAGAACTAAGGGGCTGGGCTGGCAGGAATTGCTTTTCCCCATAAAACTACTGAGTTTCTTTTTCAAAACTTTTTCTTTTTCTCTGTTTCTTCTTTTTGCACAACGTGACTCATTTAACATGTTTATTTTTCTTCATTGATTCACCTTACCATCTTCAGGTTCTGTGGCAAATAGAACGGTACATATATTTTTTTCTTTCATATTGTACTGAGATGCATTACAATTTAAAAATAATTGTGGTAGGCTTTTCGGTTGTAATATATACATATAGTGATATAAAAGATCTAAATTTAGGTTTATATACGCATTAGGAATTAACTTCATAATATAAAAATCAATATGGTTGGTATTATACTTGAACTGTCATTATTTTTAAGAATGTTAAGGATTAACAGATGTGTAAGATAATGTAGTCACTGCTAATACTAGTAGTAGAGCAAAACTTGGGATTTATATAATTAAGGGGTCATAGGACTATTCCTGAGAGTCAAACTATTTATACTACTTGGTTGAAAGCGAAGGGAAAAAAGAAGTTAGGTAAAGAAAAAGAAAAAATACATATATAAAAAGCAAGAAAAACCATCCTTCTAAAATTGAGAATTTGAAGGAAAGAACCACCTGTAAGAGGGTAACCATTTTTCAGAAAGTAACTTAGTGCTATCTTTTGCTAGTAAAAAGTTTTCTCTGTATTTAACGAAAATCAAATGTGTACTTTGCAAACTGGTAGATGATGTCTTTTGAACAAAATCCAAGGAGCGATTATAGAGGAAACTACAGAATTAGAAACTTGCAATAATTAGTTTAAAATGTACAGCTTGTAGGAACAATTATATTACCCATGGATTCTAAAATTCCCAAGAGGGATATATACATTCTGACTAAAGAGAAAGAAAGTTTCTCTTTTATTTGATTTTAGAATTTTCTACCTCAATAACTATTTTTCTTTTTCTCTATAGCATGACATTATATAATTATCATAAAAACTTAGAGGTGAAAGGAAGGGGGATTAGAAATCTTCTAGTACAAGTCACTCATTTAAAAATGAGGCAACTGATGCCTTGAGAGGTAAATCACTCCCTGTAAATCACTTCCCCCTACAAGGATTCCCTAAAGCGCATGTGTGTGTGTGTGTGCTATACTCTGTATTGTGCTGATCCTTGGAGAGTCCCTGTCTCTAGTCCTGTTTCCTGATGCCGCTATAATCGGGATCTCTGCTTGACATCTCATGTCTTTTCAAAAGATGTCACTTCTTTCTCAATGTTCCTAACAAATTTCCCTCCCTCCTCCTAGATCCTTAGGAGTGCACTGGGGCAATCACACAGTGAAGATTTTGAAATTCTTAGCCTTTATCAACTGTTCCATCACTCCCATTCTTTTTTGTGACTTACTACTTTCAATTTCACACTTACTCTAAGAATTTGTGGATTTGAAACCAAAAAAGCAGTACCATCATCGTAAGTATAGACACTATTCATTTGAGAAGATGTGATTTCCTATTCTATACTGGTGGTGATGCCTAAGTTTAACGTTACTATTATTAAGTGTTTAATATAATATGCATTTCTTTATTTATTTTAACTTGAGAGTTTTTGAGAATAATCAGTTGGGTTACAACAAGTAGCAACTTTAAGAAGGGACAATGAAAGTTACTTTGAAATATAAATAAGATTCTTGGAGCTGATAGGAAGTAAAGTTTTCCGGAACGATTTGATTTTTCTGTGAGAAAGCTTGCCAAACAACTTAGTTGATTTAAAATGGGAAAAACGCACACCCACATACTTCATCATTGCTTGTCACGTTTCTGCATCCCTCTGTGCCTGGTTTTCTGGCCCCATCTGGACAGATGGCGGTAATGTTAAAATAGACGCCTCGTACCTGGTTTTCCACCTGAACTTTGACTTCTGAAATGAGTTTCTGCAGAGACATCATTTTTTGAATTAATACTATAGTAGTTTCAAATCTAAGCAACACAGTAGAGTCAAGCTTATTGAATCATTATAGATCTAAGTTTTAACTAAATCAAAAAGTCTGTCTCTATAAAAGGATGAATAAAAACAGTGCTTCCACCTAATGACCCAATTCTATTTGAAATACATAAAAAATACTGAACAATTAGATTATCTGCATTTAAATTGCTCTATTTTTCACATATTTCCATGACTGTGCATTTTGATGACTTAAATATATTCCTCACTCAGACTGTTACCAAAACAATAATTTTTTAATCTAGTAATACTTATATTTTATGATCAAGTTTAAATAAAACATTGAAAACACATATATCATCACAAAGGGTAACTCTTGCCAGCTTAACAAATGTGGAACATGCTTCTCACATATTCAGCTGCTGAAGAAATAATTTCAAATGCTTCAGATAGTTTCAAACGCTTGTGACTATTATGAAAGCTAAAATGCCTTATAAACACAGAGTTGAAAGGTACATTTTTGGAAAGTCATTTCTATATCGTAGGCATAAGAATTACCTGGAACATATGGTCCTATAAACTTCTCCAAGAATGGCCTACGATTTTTGCCAAGTCCCTGGGACTTGTTTGTGTCAGACAAGTTTGTTCCAATCCCTAACACCAAAATATACGGCTTCTTATTGGAAGAAAACCATTCATTCATTTATTCACCCATTTATACATCCATTCAATAAACATTCACTTAATGTCTCTCATGTAACAGACACATACTAATTTCTTCCGTCACAATCTCTGAGGTCTAAAGGACCTGGCTACTTAAATATGCACTTCAGATATGTGTACATTTTGTCCACACAGCTAAGAGTTTACTACATGCAAAAATCCTTAGTTTATACTTGTAAACAAAAGAAAGGGGAAAAATGTAGTATGTACCTAAGGAAAGAGAGTGAGTAGCAGGGTATGAAGAATAAAAACAATATCCAGTGGCTTCTAATTCTTTACTTGAGTAATTATTCTTCTTCAATGGTACAATTGATAAAAACAAAACAAAACAAAACAAAACAAAACAAAACAAAACAAAAACAAAAACCATGCACTTAATGACCAATAATTGATCATGGAATTCTGGTAGTATCTCTCTAGAACAAGATACTTTCCTCAAATTCCTCAGTGAAAATATTATTTGCATTAGGTGAGACTATGCCAGCCACATTTTTTTTTTTTTATCTCCTAGAGAGCTCATACACTGCAACCATTAATTGAATAATTTCAGCAAACCAATAGAAACTTCCAGTGGTATACAAATGATCTTGATTTGCAACAGTCTGACATATCATAAGGAAACGCCTAGCACAATGAGCATTGTCAGTTTGTCCTTCTGAAATTTTACTTCTCTTAAGACCTTAAGCTTATTAGGTCAATCAATATGTTTCAAGCAGAGTGTGAATACAAATCTCTAAAATTCTGCCCAGTTTAGGGGATTTAGAAATTAAGCTCCAGGCATAATCTGATGCTTCCCTTTTAATATCTAACAGGTACAGAGGCAGAATCTGATTTTTCCTGATGTACAATTCTTTAATGAATTGTGAATTGTTTCTGTTGGACTGTGAAGATAAAATGAAATTTCAGAAGAATTTGGAAAATATAGACATATATAAAATAATAACAGAATCCCAACTTAAGGAGAGTAGTTAGCCAAAATAAGTTTTTGTTGGATTCGCTATTATTTCTCCACTGTTTAAGGTTAATCAGAACTACAATGGTCTAAGGCATCGATACCTATTCTAGGCAAATAAAGAATCTGAAACCAAATGCTGCTGTCTCCTTTGTCTTTGGTGCAGTCTGACTGACCCACAGATGAAAATGTGTTAACTCATATACCTTGTTTGGAGTAATAAAGAGGTTCATATTACAAAAATTTAGGGTGACTCCTAACAGTATAAGCTCCTTTCTTATTTTGATTATTTGCAGGAACAAACTCCTGATGGGAGTGAATTGTTCACGTGTTTGATTTTTCTTTGCTAAGAAGCTCGCCTAGGCCTAATGTTCTTTTGTAACAGTGAGAAAGAGATGTCATTTAAGATGTTCTTCCTTATTTATTCAATGTACTTTTCAGACATAGAAAGAAATCCTCTGCCAAAAAAAAGAAAAAAATCTAGTAAGATTTTTCTTTTAAAAGAAGAAAGTTTAAACAAGTTCATTTGATATCCTTTGTCCACTTCCTGCCTTTCCCTTTTATGCCCAAGTTTAAGGCAGGTGTGGCCTTGAGAAAATTACAAGAAAAGAAGCCTGAGGTTTTTCACAATGCTTTGGCTACAACTTACACTATTAAACTCTACATGTCAGGAAGGGACTCAGAGAATTTGGGAAAGTGGGACTTTATAATTGGCCCATAAATTCAAGGTAGAAGAAAATGTGTCCTTTGACACCATGTACCAAATGAAAAACAGGTGGTATCAAACAGGAGGAAGCACCTGGGGCCTAGAGCTGAGGCACATCTGGATTCTGATCCTGCTTCTGCTGCTTATTAGCTATACAATCTTTGGTTAATTTGTTCAACTTCTTTGAGCCTTGGTTTCTACAAATATACAATGGAGTACTAACACCTGCCTTATAGGTCAGGTGCGAGGATTAAATGACGTCATGTATGAAGAGTGATGGATCTTAGTGGTATGGAAGTAACAGTCACTATTATTGCAACACCTAAACAGAGATTATCATATCCAGGAATGACCCAGGTTGAGAGAGCAGATGTTTCCTTAAGTTCCTTGCATTTAGGCATTTACTCTTTTTTTTTTTTTTTTTTTTTTTGAGACAGAGTCTCGCTCTGTTGCCTGGGCTAGAGTGCCGTGGCATCAGCCTAGCTTGCAGCAACCTCAAACTCCTGGGCTCAAGCAATCTACCTGCCTCAGCCTCCCAAGTAGCTGGGACTATAGGCATGCACCATCATGTCCAGATAAATTTTTCTATTTTTAGTTGCCTGGCTAATTTCTTTCTATTTTTAGTAGAGACGGGGGTCTCGCTCTTGCTGAGGGTGGTCTCGAACTCCTGACCTCAAGCGATCCTCCAACCTCGGCCTCCCAGAATGCTAGCGTTACAGGTTACAGATGTGAGCTACCGTGCCCGGCCTAAACATTTTACTCTTTACAGGATTGATAAAGACAGCCAGTTCAATAAAATCACATATCAACTATGATGATTCTTTTAATCAAACTCTTTTGATAAAATTGCTAAAAATAATTGGTTGAAACAATCAAGTGAGACCCCAATAGAGGCTTCTTAGTAATCTTTCTATCCCAGACAGTTCATTTTCCCTGGCAAATTATTGCTCTAAATAACTGTAGATTTCTTTCTTTATCTTTATGACATATGAAATGTGAAATTTCTTGGTAATAAAGTATATTATATAGCCATGATTTGATGACTTGCTGAGCATTGGATTTGGAAGGAAATTTATATAGTCTCGAACCCAATCTTAGTTTATTGTCAAAGAGACAAGCAAGACACAGAAAGCTGAAGTGACTTTCCCAAGCTATCAAGGCTGTTATAGTGGTAGAGACAGCTAAACTCCAAGTTCCTAATTCCTAATCTCATGTTCTTTCTACCCCTCCTCTCAAGATGATAAGGCACGAGTTTGTACCTTGCCACAGAAATGTGGTTAATAAAAACTGTGTATAATATATACATACCTGATAGGCTTCTACTACCAAGTTATTGAGATTTGCAGCCTTTGATTCTATTTCACCAGCAATGGTGCCCGGCAAAAGGGGTAGAAGGTCCTATAAAACATATCAGTAGCATTTAAATAATGACAATGGTAGGTGAGGGTTTGGTAATCAACAAACATTAAATATTTTTGTAGTTATCAGTGGAAGATGGGCCATTACACAAATGAAAAAAATAAGACATAAGAAAAATAAAAGCAACCTAGTAGGGCAGTCAGAACATATACCCCTGTAATGGTGGCATGTGTCACGTACACACGCATGTGTGTTCATGCATCTTGAATTACTGCACATCATGACCTAAAAATCCAATCAAAATATAGACTAGAATCTCCCAAAGTATCTTCCATGGAACACAGCTCCCAGAGATTTAAAACATGAAAAGGGTTCTGAAGGCAAATAGGTTTGGGAAGTTTGCATATGGTTTCTTCCACTTAGAGACTCAAAATGCACATTTGCAAATTAAAAGGTCTGGAGGAGGCCTGTAATTTGCAAATGATTTAACCTTATCTAATGCAACATTTCCCAATACTCTTTAGTTACCAAATTTTATTCTCACATAACATATACAAATATTTTATAGAACTACTGTTCCATGGAATGACATTTAACACATGCTGGGCAAGACTAGGGAGAAAATCATAGTCACAACTAGAAGCTTCATGGAGAAGGCATTCATGATGAATGGTGCCTAATAATTATGGAGAAGACTCTAGGTGTTCCTGGGGAGAAAATGAGAATGAGCCAAGGATTAAAGGTCTGGGTTGTAGATGAAGCAATTAACTGAGAAGAAACCAGCCTGACTGGAGTGAAGGGTGAATATTTATAAAGAATCAGATTATGAAAAGTCTTGAAATCCATTTGTTCACACATTTTTCTGTTCACAAGTATCATTAAGATTCTGTTGTATGCCAGCCACTGCTTAGACACTAATAATTTGGTATCTCAAGTTTTAAGGAAAATGTATCACTTATAGATTTTTAAAATTCATATATCAAACTTTTGTTGAGCACTTACTGTATACCACTTTGGAGAACCTAAATCATAGGCCACATAGTTCTATCTTTGAGCAGCTCACAGTACATAAATGACAATTTCACAAAACATTGTACAGTGAAGCAACAGAGATAGACATAGACCCCAATTACAGGGACGCTTGGCAAGCATTTGAAAGGTGGGGAAGGCTGTCAAGGACTATTTCCTGGAGAAGGTGACTTATGAACTCTGTCTCAAAGGATGTGTAAGAGTTAACCAATTAATGAGGGAAAAAGGCTTCCAGGCATGGGGGTAGGAAGCAAGAACAGACACAGAGGAAAGAAACAGCCTGGCGAGTGTGTGTGCACGGGAGGATTAGAAGCACGGCTGGCGCAAGGCAGGAAGCAGTGGGGAACGAGGCAGAGACCAGATGGCCTCATATGCCACATTGGAGACTCAGTCCTCTAAATTGGAGGGCACCAAAGGAGTTCTGTGGTCACACTTGTGATGTCAATAGATCGTCCTAGCAGCCGGGTGGAGGATGGATTTGGGAGATCAGTTGTGAGGCAGTCACAACCCAGACAGATGATTTCTAACAAAGATCCCTGGGCAAAGTAGGTGACTACAAGAGCACGAGCAGGACTCACGGCAGAGCTTGTCAGGCTTCGGAGCCTGTTGATTCTTACTTTGCGCACAATTCAATTACCATTATTCATAAACCTGGTTTTATGGTTTATCAGTAAGTGGCAAATTTTAAAAGGAGTAGGGAGAAACTGCTAAAACCAGTAACACAATCCAGAAATAATAAACAACAGAGAAAAAGGCAAACTATAAAAAAGGAGGCAAACTATAAAAAGCTGCTCAGTATTTGGAAGTCAACTATCAAGCTTAGAGGTTCAGAACATAGGATTTGGGTTGTTAGAAAACTTTGGGCAAATATTCAACCTCCCTAATTGTGGTTCCTCATCTGTAAAATGGGCATATTAATCAGACTGCCCTCATTATTATGAGCTGCTAACAGGATTAGAAGAGTTAATGTTTACAAATTCAGTGCCTGACAATAGTTAAGTATCCAATAAGTGGAAACTGTTACTGTTGTTAATGAAATGGTTTAGGACATTTAACTTGGGCCAGAGCCCTTCTTCTGTGGATGTTAATTTGTTGTTAACATTAAAAAGTAGTTCCATGGTATACAAATTTGAGAAAACACAGCTGGGCATGGTGGCACATGCCTGTAGTCCCAGCTACCTGGGAGGCTGAGGCAGGAGGATCGCCTGAGACCAGGAGTTTGAGGTTGCTGTGAGCTAAGCTGATGCCACGGCACTCTAGCCCGGGCAACAGAGTGAGACTCTATCTCAAAAAAAAAAAAAAAAAAAAAAAAATTGAGAAAACAGGAAATTAAAGTTTCACCAAGTTTTCTAAGGGAAGAAGTGATAGGATTAGAGTATTGCTTTCAGATGGCCAATACCATAGATATTAGGGAAGCTGGGGGAGGGGACACCAGCTTTGTGGCAAGTGCAACTGGGTTCAAGTATTTGCTGAAGCCAAAAGAAAATGTAGTTTCTCTGAAGCGTAAAAAAAAAGAAAAAAGAAAAAGCAAAGGGCACTGGAATCTGGCCACCGAGGGAGGTGTACAGGCAGGGAGTGGAAGGCGGAAGCAAAGATAGCAAAGGAGGTGAAGAAGGCCCAGGGAACAGAGATACACAATGAAAGTTAGGATATCACAGAATCCTGAAAATGAAGAAAAAAGAGTTTCTAGGAAGAAAGAACCCAAAAGACTGTACAAAGAAGGCTACAGCAGGTCGCAGAGGAGCAGTTCTATGTTGATGGGCCCATGACACCTCCAGAATGACACAGCTGCCAGAAGTCTACGTTGTTCATGGGCCTCATCTAGCTCAAAGGACTCTGGACATCACCAAGATTATTCTCATGTACAAAGGCTTTGACTGGCTCAGCCACTTCCATGGCTCCTCTTGGTCCTTTAATTGGATGACCTAGACCAAAGCTAAGTGTGTTGGTGCTATTGGAAATTAAGCTGGTATTCTCAAACTTTTCCATCTCTCTCTTTCTTTCTTTCTTTCTTTCTTTCTTTCTTTCTTTCTTTCTTTCTTTCTTTCTTTCTTTCTTTCTTTCTTTCTTCCTTCCTTCCTTCCTTCCTTCCTTCCTTCCTTCCTTCCTTCCT
>CAUYRT010053806.1:0-45616 GCA_963574885.1 Lepilemur ruficaudatus
GTGTCCACTTAGGTGTTGATCAGCTAATACCAATTGGCTGGTGAGTACATGTGGTGCCTGTCCATCCATTCTTGTGATACTTCACTTAGTAGAACGGGTTTCAGCTCCATCCAGGAAAATACAAGAGGTGCTATATCACCATTGCTTTTTATAGCTGAATAGTACTCCATGGTATACATATACCACATTTTATTAATTCACTCGTGTATTGATGGGCACTTGGGTTGTTTCCACAACTTTGCAATTGTGAATTGTGCTGCTATAAACATTTGAGTGCAGGTGTCTTTTTTATAGAGTGTCTTTTGGGTAGATGCTCAGTAGTGGGATTGCTGGATCAAATGGTAGATCTATTTGTATCGCTTTCAGGTATCTCCATATTGCTTTCCACAGGGGTTGCACTAGTTTGCAGTCCCACCAGCAATGTAGGAGTGTTCCTGTCTCTCTGAATCCATGCCAACATTTATTGTTTTGTGACTTTTTGATAAAGGCCATTCTCACTGGAGATAAGTGATATCTCATTGTGGTTTTGATTTGCGTTTCCCTGATGATTAGAGATGTTGAGCATTTTTTCATATGTTTGTTGGCCATTATTTTGTCTTCTTTTGAAAAGTTTCTGTTCATGTCCTTTGCCTACTTTTTGATAGGGTTGTTTGATTTTTTTTCTTGCTGATTTTCCTAAGTTCTAAATAGATTCTAGTTATCAGCCCCTTATCAGATGTGTAGCATGCGAAAATTTTCTCCCATTCTGTAGGTTGTCTGTTTGCTCCTGTGACAGTTTCTTTGGCTGTGCAGAAGCTTTTTAGTTTGATCAGGTCCCATTTATTTATTTTTATTGTTGCTGTGATTGCCTTTGGGATCTTCCTCATAAATTCTTTGCCTAGGCCAAAGTCTAGAAGAGTATTTCCAACATTTTCCTCTACAATTCTAATAGTTTCATACCTTAGGTTTAAGTCTGTTACCCAGAGTGAGTTGATTTTTGTGAGAGGTGAAAGGTGTGGATCCAGCTTCAGTCTTCTACATGTGGCTGTCCAGTTTTTCCAGCACCATTTATTGAATAAGGATTCTTTTCCCCATTGTATGTTTTTGTCTGCTTTGTCGAAAATTAGATGGCTATATGAAGATGGTTTTATATCTGGGTTCTCTGTTCTGTTCCACTGGTCAATGTCCCTGTTCTTGTGCCAGTGACAAGCTGTTTAATTACTATAGCCTTGTAGTATAATTTGAAGTCTGATAAATTGATACCTCCCATTTTGTTTTTATTGCGTAGGATTGCTTTTGCTATACGGGGTCTTCTCTTGTTCCATATGAAGCGTAGAGTATTTTTTCTATATCTGTGAAAAATGATGATGGTATTTTAATAGGGATTGCATTGACTCTGTAGATCACTTTGGGTATATAGACATTTTAACAATGTTGGTTCTGCCAACCCACGAGCATGGTATGGTCTTCCACCTGTTTACGTCCTCTGCTATTTCCTTTTTCAGTGTTTCATAGTTCTCCCTGTAGAGGTCTTTTACCTCCTTAGTTAAATATATTCCTAGGTACTTTATTTTCTTTGTTGTCATTTTGAAGGGAATTGAGTCTTTGATTTGGTTCTCAGTTTGACTGTTGTTGGCATATATGAATGCCTTTATTGAAGTGAGATGAGAGAGAGAAGAAGAGAGTGTTTGGGAGATGGGATAAGGAGTGTAGTTTACTTTGCTTATGCTAAATTTAAGATGCCATACAAATAGAGAAATTAAAAAGTCAATATGCCAGTCTGAAGCCCACAGCAGAAACAGACCAGAAATCTGGGAGTCATCTCATCTGTGAAACTGAATCATGAGCATCGATAAGCTCTCTACCCTGGGAACCATCATCAATATTTACAGAAGTAAATTTATGGAAGTAAATTCCCAGATCTGCCAAATTTATAATCCCTTCTCCATCATGTTATTTACATGATGCAAAATATGATTTTTAGAATAGAAGTGGTTAGAATTGACAGGTGATAAAAGTGCAAAATGTTTGAGATAAAGTCTTGAATTCAGTATACCACATCAAAATATGTGAAGATTGGATTTTAGCAAAATAAATAAATGATTATTTCAGCAAATATAAATGTGTGCAATTATTTCTCATGCCTGTTGTTAGCTTTCTATATGAGGTTTGCTGGAAAGGGTCTAGATTTTTTGTGTGGTGGTAAATTGATTTCTACATATAATTGATATTTAGAAGCAATATCTTCTATTATTTGACTTTTCCATTAAGTGATTCTATCCAATAGTCTTTCTTGTTTTCTTTCTGGTTTCATTGTAAGTTGATAAATACTAATTAATAACGAATGTTATTAGGAACACATAATAACATTACAAATCTTTATCTAGATATCTAGAAAACTGGATACCAATATTCCCTTGAAATTGACACAGCTGAAATTTATGAATATGCCTTTTTGGTTCCTTTAAATAAAAAAGTACCAATCAACTAATAATAAAACATAAATATTCTGGGAAATCTAGAGTTTTATATTTATAACTTTCTGTCAGCTTATGAAGATAACAGAATATATTAAGTCTCTGAAGAAACAGTAAGATTTCTCTAAATGAGATCTTGTGTTTTCTCTTCTTAACAAAACCTGTGTAAGGAAAGGTTGATCTTGCCTCCAGTGAAAATTTCTGCCAAAAGTGAAATTGACGTAAATAGTAGAACACCAGAAGCCTGGTGGAGCAAATTTTTTTATTTTTCAAAAAGTCTGTCCAGGAGGTGAACAAATGCAGATGTAAATTAAGCTCTTCTATGCAGGTCAAAATATTTTTGTCAAATAACCCTTAATAGTATCAATTTGGCTTAGACCAGACAGATTTGATTGTTATGTCTGGAGATTCTGCCTGCAGAAAAGAAAGAGAGAAATAAATGGAAGCTGCCTATTGATTAGTCTATTTCCTTTGTCCTTTGATTTAAAGGTTCACTCTCAGAGTCTTCTTGGGTACATTGTGTCTCCCACAAATCTCCAGGGGGTGAAGGCCAGGACACAAGTTATAAAAGGTGTCCCTGACACAGGGGAAATTGGGAAGCTGAACAGGCCAAGACTTTCCCTGCAAATACGTTATGTAAATATGTTTAAGGGCAAAGAGGTTGGCTTTAATCAGTATATCACCTAGAATCTACTATAGTATGAATAAGATAAAGATTTCTACCCAGAGACCTGGAAAACAACATAAATCTAAACAACAAATAAATTTCAAACTTAGTTTAGTCAAAGATAGAAGTGGATCTTTTTCAAGGAGAAGAAAAAATCTAGGTATGAATATTTTATAGATAGGCTGCAAATCAGTAACTTCATTTTTGTCCTCCATCAGCAACGTTTTAGTAATATGATTCCTGTAAAGGCCTGTGGAAATCAGTGACATGAACGATAATGATCAGGTCTGTGCATCTGGGATTACAACCTTATCTGTCAGGATGTGGTTTAGGGGAACAGAGAAGAAATTCTGACGAATGCAGTCAAAATCCACCTGCAGAAAGACACATCTGCAAGCACATTAGAGAAGGTGGTTATAAATTTTTATTCCATTGTAAAGTTACAGATCAAAATATGTATATAAATTGCAGAAAAAGGTTTAATTTTCTTAAGGGAAATGATATTTAAAGAATCTTTTTAAATGTGCAGTAAATTTTCACACATATATATGCCCCATTAAAATGTTAGTTATAAAACTAAATGATAATGAACATCATTTTTTATAAAATTCTCTTTTACCCAGGTAGAGTCTCACATCACAAAACTACCCATATACTCAGTGAAAATCAAAATGTCACATTAACACAAATTAAAACATTTATCTAGATGTTTTCTCCTTTAATATTACAGTTTCCATAGATAAGGCAATATCTCAATTTTCTGCATGTATCTTTCACTCAAGTCTTTTAAGTGTGATAGGAAGAGTAAGAAAATATCATAATATAATTTGAGTGGCTACATCTTTCCTGTCATCTGCTGAAGTGATACTAATAATATTGTGATACATAAAAATGAATATTATAACATGACATAAAACACTGCTTTATGTAATGCAAGCACTTTTACAAGATATAAGAATTAACAATTTTTTTTGACTCGTCAAGAACATTTTGCCACTTAATTTGAGCAACTCCATGGGCTGCCAATATTCTCATCTGAAAATACGGCAAGTGGACTAGACGGCCCTGCCAATATCACTGACTAAATTTTGCTAAATACTGTGGCATTCCTGTGTCGAAGACCTTCAGCTACTGTTGGGGAAATATGACTCACATATTTGAAGAAACGTGTGAAAATATTGTACCTGCTTTTATTGCTTGCCCACCACTTAGCCTTCAAGACAAGTTTACAAGGTTCATAATTATATTTTTATAATTCATAATTCATATAGTTCATAATTATATTTTCTTTAGTGTCAAATTTCACGGTGGTGGCCATTGAGGGTCCTCGTCCTACCCAAAGTCACACCGCGGTGGAGCTGAAACTCAAACCAAGACCGTGGGCCCAGATGCCTCTTCTCTTTCCATTATGCCACATGGATTCTATGAGCACACACAATAAACACCTTAAGAAATTCACCCCAAGATGTGGTGGAGAGAGAAAGACACAGAGGTTTTGAGGAAAATGAGACACAGTGCTGCCACCTACCAGCGTGCAGTGGGTTGAATATTATATCCTAAAATTTATATCCACCCAGATCCACAGAATTAGACCTTATTTGGCAATAGGGTCTCTGTAGACAGAATTAGTTGGATTAAGATGAGGTCATAGTAGATTAGGGTGGGCCCTAACTTTTATAAGAAGAGAACACACAGAGACACACACAGAGGGGTGGGCCACATGATAAAGGCAGGCACAGGGGTGACAGGTTTACAAGCCAAGGAATGCCAGTTGCTGGCAACTGCCAGAAACCACGAGAGAGGCTTGGAGCAGCTCCTCCCTCAGAGCCTCCGGAAGTAACTAACTCTGCTAACATTTGATTTTGGACTTCTATCCCCCATTGCTGTGAAAGAATAGATTTCAGTTGCTTTAAGCCACTCTGTTTGTGGTACTTTGTTATGGCAGCCCAGGAAATCAATATGTAGCTGTATAATCTTTGGTGCATCATTGAACTTCACCAAGGCTCACTGACCTGGAAAATGGAAATAGTAATGTTTATATATAAGGATGTGGCAAAAATGTCTCAGAAATACTTGTAAACAGGAAAGTGCTGTTGAAGCTTCAGGCATCATTGTTGATGAGGGCAGAGAGAGATCAAAGAAACTGGGATTAGACCAGAAACTTCATCCTTGGGAAGATGGATAAGATTTGGAAAGATGAAGGAAAGGGACATTCCAGGTGAGGAAAACAACAAGAGCAAAGCAGAGGTAAAGCAGTGCAGGGCTCACTTAAAAATGAATCCAATGTGGTAAAGAAATTCTACAATGTTATCTGTTAAAACTACTCATTTCTCTCATAATCTGTAAAAGTGGGACCAATGAATACTTCACTAGTTTTCTAGGGCTGCTACAACAAATAACTCTAAACTGGGTGACTCAAAACAAGAGAAAGTCATTGTCTGTCTCACAGTGCTGCAGGCCAGAGCTGTGACATTAGGCTACCCGCACCTGGGGGCTCTGGGGAAGGATCCTTCCTGCCTCTTTTGGCTTCTGGTGGTTCCAGGTGTTCCTTGGCTTGTGGGTACATCACTCTCATCTCTGCCTCTGTGGTCACACAGCCTCCCCCTTTTCTTTCTAGAATCTCTCTCTGTTCACTTATATGGATACTTCCCATGGAAAGTAGGCTTTGGATTTGGAGTTTACCCACATAATCTAGGATGGTCTCTTCATCTCAAGATTCATAACTTAATTACATAAACAAAGACCTTTTTTCCAAATGAGGTCATATTCACAGCTTACATGGATAAGGGCCTGGACATAATTTTTGGGGAGCCCACTGTTCAATCCACTGCAATACTTAAGTGTTTGGGGAGAGGAGGAGCTAAAACAGAGACACTTCATCTAAGGTATAAAGACAATATCATCAACTTGAGGTGTATCAACCATTCAGGCTGGTCACATTGGGACACTTACCTGAGATCCAAAAAAAATCCCTTCATGCTAAAATAAATAATCATAGTAAACAACTTTCAGACAAAGGTCTTACGACCAGACAACCAACAAGGGTCATATATGTAGGTGTCATATATTGCATGACTATTAATTTTTCTTTTTTTAAATTTTTCATTTTACTTATTATGGGTACATGATAGTTGTATATCTCTATAAGGATTTTGACCTACATCTTCATTAATTCAGTTGTTATTACTTAAGTTCTCTTCACTGTCTCCAAATCTGTTCATCTTTCTCACATCAAAATTTAGGAACTTCAAAATCCTATTTCCTACTACAGTCAGCTTAGGATCACCTTAATGGAAATTCAATTCTCCTAAGAGCCAATGTCTTTTGCCAAACCATAATTCTTCTTTCCTTCAAGATTCTTAATTTTAATAGCCGATAAAATTAGAAACACTTCTGGATTTAATGCTTATCTGTCATTTAAATCACCAGTAGAAGTTTAAGAGCAGCCCCTGTAACGGGTAATCCCATATATGATTTAAAATTTGCTAAAACAAATTATCAACCAAGAAAACACCCTATAAGCCTTCTTTAATTCAGATTCCTGCTTGTTAATGAGACCATGTTAATATTTAATGCACAGCCTCTTCCCATTTACTTTAAAATATTTCTGTAATTGAGATTGGAAAATACACCATGCTCCTATGAGTAATAAAAAATTCAAATGTGTTTGGGAAAGATCTTCAGCTACAATTTAAATAATATTGCTTAAACATTTTTAAAAGGACCTCTGAGCCTCTGTTCCAAACAAGACTCAGAAGTATGGCAGGGTTTCCTGTTCAGAGCTTTCAGGAGAGGTGAGTCCATCCGGACGAGAGCTGGCTGTCAATATCATCACTGGCAGTAACAATTATCCTTCCTATGAGAGGTAATAAATTTTCACTAAAAAGACCAGATAATCCCATCACAGAGGAGCTACTGGTGCTGGGCGATGTGCTCTAGCCCATCCATCTGGCCCAAAAGAGGCTACAAACCGACCCTGGAACCCCAGAGCCACTGTGCTCTCTCGGGGTCAACTTTATTGTCCTACTGTCCAAATTAAACCCTGCATGTTGACTTCAAATGAATTAACTTTTTCTACATCTCTTGATTTATAAAATGCAGAATGTGCTGTTGTTTTTTTTTTTTTTTTGAAACAGCAGTTGCTCAAAATTTAAGTGTATGTAGCTACATTTGATGATTCGAATGGCATATGGCTTGACATATTGCCACAAATTACATATAATATACACTGCAACATGTGAATGAGTCCTCAGGGAGTTCTTTGGCTAAGACTCATTAGTACATCTCAGTAAAATGAAAGATTTTTATAAAACCACAAAATCAACTCCAATTATGGAAATCTTGCTTTAAAAAATGGTGCTTTGACAAGAAAATTCATGATTCCACAGGGGTTTAGGCTGTGGACCAACTAATCAATTGATTTTCTCTGTTTTGCTTTATTTCTGTTAGATCTCAATGACATAACTATATCAATTTGAACTGTTAGTTGTTTTTCTCTCAAATTTTCTAAAAACAATTAAAATAGAAATTTTAAGTGCTTGTGGAATATTGTTTTACAACTGAATATAAAATCATTAAAAATTTGTTATTCCAGAGTACATTTCTATTTACTTTAATGCAATTAGTATTTATTCAACATTTAATGTATCTTCGGTACACAATACAAACAGAGCTCTGAAACAAACCAACTATGTACCCACTTATGACAGCTTCCATGAAACTTTTAGGAAAATAGTTTCCTGAAATTATTATCCCTTGTTGTAATTTTAAACTAATTTTTATAAATTTAATAAATGTTTGTTACGATGAAAATATAGATTTAAAAAATCTGAATACAAGACTAAAAGATTACTCTCTTTATAAATAATTTTAAAAGCTAAATGTCTTGAATATAAAAGAAAATTAACTCTCTAAGCAGATATATACACAGATAGATAGATAATTTCCCTTGACTTCTTTCCACATCCCATTCACTAAACAAAACTTCTTAGGACAAGAGTCTGCTATAAGGTATCAGAAAGGTCACCTCGGCCTAACTTCCACACGGCCCAGGTGTGTTTCTTACTGCCATGGTCTTGTCCTTTCTCTTGGTTTCTGTGATAATACTTTTTCTACTCACTCCTTTTCTCCTTCTTCTCCATGCTCTTCCTGGGTGAAATTATCAAGATACACATTTCCAAGTATATAACCAGGCTTCTAAAAACAACCAACCTCTTTTATCCCAGTATCAAGTATTTTTAGCATATTAGGATGTCCACACACACAAAAAAATTTTAAGTTCAAAACATCTAAAACTTAATATCATTCCTTCCAAGCGACTTCACCCTCCAGGACTTCCTCTCTTGGTTGACACAGTACATCCCTTCATCCATGAGCCATGTGAGAATCCCCTTGGTCCTCTTAGGCCACATCTCCCCGGCTTTGCACATCCCACCAGCCACAGCCTGGTTCCTGGTTCCTTCTGAATGCCGAATTCTGTCTCTCTGCGACTGCTCAAATGCAGACCATGATGGAGCATCTCCAAGGAACGTCCCTCTCCCTCCTCCCCCGTGTTGTCAATCTATTTTACATCACGTCCTCTGTTTTTCTCACTGCTTTGGTCTCCTACCCAGTCTAAAAATATTCCATGAGATATTACATCACCACCAAGAGGACAAAGCCCTCAGTTGCACATGCATGCTTATTCATGATTGGCTGTAACTAACCTTTTTAGCTATTTCACCTACCATTCTGTCTACACTTTAACTGAACTTGTGATACTATGTCCCAAACACCCCAGGGATGGACATGGGGGAACAGCACACCACACCCCTCCTAGTTGCTTTGCTGCATGCAGAAGTTGAACAAAAACAAAGTTACCTGCCCAGATTCCCTTGCATGGGGGACCTGATTGTTCTTTAGCCTCCACTAGTCTGCAGAAGTGGTGAGGGCCACACTTCCATTGCTCCTGCTGTGCTAACTACTAAACCGGTCATGAAGATGTTTGTGTTTTCTCTGGCAAGGGAGATCTCCAGGTCTATTCACTAGCGTCTTCAAAGTGGAGTGCTAGGGTGTGCACATTGTACTTGTGCAGGTACTGAGAGAATCACTAACTGCAGCAGCAGCTTCTCCACATGGCTGGACATTTCCTGATCAAAGCTGAGGCTGCAACTACCATGGCAGCCCCATTCTGTGGTGTGGTTTTAAGGGCATTCCTAAAAGTTCAACTTAGTCTCCAAACAATGATTTTCCCTACTAACTTATTTTCTACTTAAATAACTGGAGTGGATTCTGTCTTATGCAACTGAATCCAGAGCAGTACACAGGCCACACACTTTCAGAATCCTATGTCTCTACCAGAACGCCTCCTCTCTTTTATAATTAGTGAGATCTAACTTACTCTTGAACACCTAGGTCTGGGAAATATTTCTACATTTTTTGAGCCAAATAATTGTTTCCATCTTTGTTAAGTTTATTATATTAGTAATATATTATTAACATTAATATTTATTAATTTGCCCTTCCCTTATTTGAATCTGAAATATCTGAAGGCAAGAAATAGGCTTTGCTCAACTTTGATTCTCTAATGTTCCCTGTTTGGTGTATAGTAGAGTCTCAGTAAACTCTGGTTGATATTAGCTGAAATACATTGTGAAATGGTGACCAGAGATTTCACCCTCTAGTCTGTAATGTGTACTAAATGGGGCCAAAGATGGTGGGCTACGAATTCAAAGGTGAAAGACATTAACTACAGACAGGATTTGACTGAGGATAAATGGACATGGATTTATTCCACGTCCATTTATTCAAACGGTGAATAAAATTTGATCTAGTTAAGAAGAAAAGGAGGATATTTCAGCTGGAGTATACGAGAGCTTAAGGGGCTGGGAAATGCAGGGAAATCATGAGGGCATCAGAAGAAATACCTTGAACAGAGGTCTTGTGTAGGGGAGTTATGACAGGTAAGTCACAGAACAAAAAGATCATGAGCAGCTTGGAGAACCCTGATATTAATTTAGAATATGAAATGTGATAATTTTTAGACAGGTAAGAAGTCCTTGAAGGTTTAGAAGGAAGAAGCATGTTTTACAAACCTGGTTAGGGAATTGGGAAAGATCTGAGAGAAGCTTTCTTTCCTTGGTTGACATGCTTTAAGAAAAATACTTTCAAATGCTAAAAACTATATTCTGGACATGCAAACTCATATGCCCAATGTTTGCCTGTATTAAGAAAAACATCCAAAGTTTATGGCAGAGCTCTTTGTATTAGACCCAGGAGTCCTTTGCTCATATTAAGTTATAATTCTAGACACATTTATGAGAAGGATGACACAGCATGCTTCACCGTTCTGAGGATATTAATTCCTTATCAGGCTGAAGGAAAATAGCTTAGAAAAGTAAAATTTTGTGGGTTGTTCATCCAGCTTTCATTTATCAATAATATACCTTAAAATATAAAAAAATCTAAAGCTTGTCCCTAGGCCCACTGGTCCATTAATACATATAATAAATTATGCATTCTATTAACTTACCCTTCCTGCATAGTGCATGATGGTGAAGGCTGTGCCTTGGTCTTTGAGGGCGACATTCCCGTTCCCATCCTTAATGGGGGAATAGACTGCGTTAGTGTTTGAGGATTCTAGGAGGCTTTGCAGCTTTTTTGGAAGGTTTGTTTCCATCGGCCAAATCAACTGACTTTCTTCATCCAATAAAGACAGAAGTCCAGATGGCTTCTGAAAGTTAAGAAGAAACAGGAAGTTGTTTCTTCTATGACTTAGTTAAGTATTTTTGTCATTGTCCGTGTATGTCATTTATGTTTTATTAGATTCATACAAACACTCAGAGAATGGATCACTCTTTCCTTTTGGTACATTTCTATTTCTGCTCCCTGTTCTGTCCTCACAACTCAGTGTTACTCCGGTGTAAAGCAGGTCCGCAATAGTATTTATTGAACATGATGAATGAATAAATAAATGAACAAAATATATTTTAATGTCATTAAAACACTGGAGTTATTTTAAAAATATATTCTCATTTGAATAAGAAAAATGCCATTTCAGACTATAGGAAAGTTATCATTTTTCTTGACCTATATACTCCATACTTACAGTGGGACAAGAAACTTAACAAAAATTAAAATCTGTAATGATGTTAAATCATAAAAACTGTGGCAAAATCCTGTGCAGTAAGAAAAGTGATATAGCTCTATGATATTCAAATATTTAGGCCCAGAAAAAAGAAAGCTTGACTTATAAAACTTAAATTAGAAATCTGATAGTTTATAAATGCCAAACAAGGAAACTAAAACCATAAATATAAATAGTAAGCAGTAATTTAAATCTCACTAGAAGGAAAATGCTGCTAAGATAAATTCCCAAGCACTGATATCCCATCCCCCCATGTAGGGTTATTTAGAAAGCACTCTAAGTGGTATTCTATTCGACTCTGTCCACAGGGTTTAGACAACAGTTGGATAGTTTCTTACCTAGTATGTTTATCTTTTCTCTTACGTCCCCTCGGAAAGTTTGTCTGTTGACATATCACCTCTACCTTGTTAAATAAGGTAATTTATACTGTTTCTTCACATTAATCTATCAAGTGTCTTAATTGTTTACACCAACTCGATACACTTTTAAAAGTGTGAATAGCATAAAAATAATTAAAAATAATTCTCAGGAAGTGAAGAGATACGTATGGGCCCCTGTAGTGATTTCACTTAGTATTTTGATGTGCAGTTACCAAACCATACACCCCAGGCATTTTATACTGTCATTTATTTGCCTAACAGAAAGTCATTTCTTCGTGTCTTAAACATTTTCGTTGTTTTCAGCCTTTCAGAGTCTCCTGCTCATATTAAGGAGAATCCAAAGACTGTACGCAGTTGCCTGAGGGCTGCAGAGGCATAGCCGGCCGTAAGGAGTGAAGGTCATTCATGGCAGCCCTGGGAAAGACACAGCCCTGGCGGGGGCTCACGTACCACAGAGAGCTCTTTTGGAGACACTGGCAACTATGACAGCGGCTCTAGAATGAGAAACTGAATAGCTTCCCCGGGAAGGAAAGGAAGAAGGACTAATGTGATGGAGAGTGGCAGGAATTGGGAATGCCTATGAAAAGCAAGTTCATCTACCTCAGAAAATTACCTGAGGTCAGTAATACCCGGGAAGATTTTTGTTACCAACATAAAAATGTTTTTCGGTAAAAAAAAATCTAGAGAAGAAAACCCTTACTGGGAATGTCAGCTCAACATGCAAATCTAACAGTATATTGCAAGAATCCAAAAATCTCAGAGTGGCCACGGACCCCATGAAGAATCCCCATGAAGAGCCCAGAGGTGAAGAAATTTATATATATTAATTATTAAATAATAAATAACAATTATCAAATGTATATGTAAAATATAATAAATTTAATATATAAATTTGTTATATATCATAATACATTATATTTATAATATATAAATTTATATAAATGTAAATTAATTATGTAGTAAATAAATTTATATATAAATGTACATATTTCAATTTATAGCAAGCTATTTGCTGAAGTAACTAAAATGTTGATATTCTAATGTCATAAATCATTCTGTCATCTATCAATCTGAGCGTCATGTCATGATGACGTCTCTATCTGCTATTACTAACCACACATCCACACGCAAACATATCCACATGCACAAGCACATACAGACAGGCAGTAGAAGGACAGAGGAACTATCACAAGGCTGTCTGCAGTGTGTTCACGTTTCAGGGGCAGTGACAGATCTCTTGTTTGGGAGCGAAAATGTTCACTTGTTTGGTAAAGCCTTCCTTTAATGGGTGTTGCAGTAATTCAAAGACAAGGTCCCTAATTAGTATAAGGGAAGACATCAATTCAAAGAGAGCTAAACCATTCTGCTCCAAAAAGCAAGATGATAGTCTCCAAAGATGAGAAGTCTGGTTACTAGTAAGATTTTTTAAGCATTATAATTTGTATTGTCTCCAAATTAAAAAAAAAAAAAACTTGGATATTGTATCTTCTGGATGTTTGAAATAAACCCATAAAAGAATGACTGTAATTAACCTTCTAGACTTCAAAAACTTGTTGAAATATCTGAAGAAGAAAGTAGAACATGAAGAAATAACTAAATCATAAGAAAAAGATTAACAGTTTTCAATTCCTTTAACGGTAAAGGTTCCAGAAAGGTTGAATTGTTTACTGTATGTGAACAGTTCTCACATGCACTTTCATCTTAACGACAAAAAGCATCAAATACTACAGAGTTCAACAAGATATACTAGACACGTGGAGAATTTGATAAAAATCTGGATCAAGCCTTCCCCTCTAGGACATAAGACAAATGTATAATCACTGACGTATAAATTTGGCCTATGTAAATGTCCATTCCGATGACCACTGTTTAGCAGTCAAGGACAGCACAGTGAGATGGAATGAAGTCAGTGGATACCGGTGGCTTTCCATGTACAATTCAGTATACGGTTCTGTCTGATTGAAGACATTTTTAAACCTTCAATAAATAAATCATATACTATCTGTATCATGATGAGGGCTTTCTGGAGGAAGAAGAGGGCTTTTGCTTTAATTTTTAAAAAAAGAATGTTGACAAGTCTGTAGCAAGAATAAGAGTATGCTATAGCATAAGGAAAATGCATAAAATAAAGTAATTTAGAAATATACCTCTCTAGAAATAAAGAGTAAAAACTGAAATACTGTGCTCTCCTAATAGTTTAATGGTGCTTCTTTTAAACAAAGTCTGTGTGTTTTAGAGATACTGTGGGTAAATTCATATAATGTCTTCCTGTATTAGTAAATAGGGATTGCTGTTTAAGTGATAGATATTTGTTTATATGATACAGATTTTCAGTTAAAATTTTTTTATTGTAAAGTAGAAACAATAAAGATAAGTATAAACTCCTGCAAATGCCCTAAGACTCTTAATTTAACCAAATATTATATATGTGTGTACCCGTTTTTCCTGCCAATTTTTCCAAATTCAAATCCTAAAAATATCAAAGGTAAATTAAAAAATTCTGTTGAATCTATTTTTTGATATAATTGACTTTAGGTGTTATTTTATAAAATACCAAATTTTTGCATTGGGTACCTGTAACTGACAAAATGAAAGTTTTAGTAATGTTGAATAAGTAATGTTAATATTTTTATATCAAAATGATCTGATATTTCTTATCCTTTTAATGATCTAGTGATGTTTCAAATGCACTTCCAAAAAAGATAATTTGTGCTTCTTAATAGAGTTGGAAAGACTGCAAATACATTGCAGAATCTCATATACAGAGATATCTCAAAAATAAGGCCTCCTGAAAGAAAATTCTTTGTCTCCAAGTGTATTTAAATGCATGCATCCTGTTAAGTATCTAATTATATTATATGAATACCTGGAAAAAAAAATCCAAAACTCCAGTCTGGTTACTAGGAGAATATGCTGTTTCCATGGTAACTCCCTCTTGTACACATTCTGCTTGCTCGTGTAGAAAAAGCACTTCATTGATATAGTGGTGCATCTTCTCATTGGTCATGTTGACACAAAGCTATTGTGGGGAAAAAAGAAAACAATTCATGAGATAATGCAGCAGTGCACATCCACTTGTTCAATGACACAGTTTCAGATTGGGGAACTACTGACTGAGCAATGTTCAAACCAGTTAGTCTAGTAAGAGTAAGCGTTACAGTATTGCCTGGGAGGGCAAAGAGTTTCACCTGACGCCAAGTAGTGGACTTTCACGTATTTCACAAATCATGTATATTTCATTTCATGTAGTCTGACTATTCAGTTTAAAGAAAGTATGTTGAAAACAACAAAAGGTATAAATATAGCATTAACTTATAAATTTTGAGTCTCAGATATATGGTGAGCATTTAAAAAATATTTCCAAAAGGAATACATATTTGGGCTCTTGTCAAGAAATAAAGATAAGGCTGGGTTTGCCATTAGCTCTTAGAGAAGAAAGAAGCATTTCCCTGCACGTCCTTTCTGGTTGCACGTTGGTGATGGGTAAGAGGGAGTGTGGCATTTCTTTCAGAAACGAAATCCAGTCAAAGCATTTTATTGTAGAAACTATTTTCTTTCCCAGAAAATTTTCTTCATGTCTCCAACTGTCAATTTGTCTCTTGCCGCAAGGCATTCCCATCAGGATACATATATGCTATTTCTTAATGCTTTGATTTCTTAATCTTAAAAATTTATTTGTTTTAAACTATTTTTAAAAATAAAACAACTCAAATCTAAGCAAAATAAAATCTGACCTCCCCTCTAGGATATCCTTCCATTTTTCTGTTTCCTTTTATATCAAAAAACTGCAGAAGATTTGTTTCTACTCATTATCCCAAACTTCTCTCCTCCCTTTTTCTCTCCAAAGCACTCTAATAAAACTTTTCACCTCACGGCTCCACCAAAATGGCTTCTGTGGAAGTCACCAGTGATGTGTGCATTTCTAAATCCGATGTTCAATTCTTAGTATTCACTATTTCTTGACACTTCCACCCCCAGTGACAGTGGACAGAGTTGGTTGCTCTGCTTCCTTGGGACACTTTCTTGCCTGTCTTCCAGACCAGCATGCTCTCCTGGCCTCCTACCTCACAGGCTGCTCCTTCCCTGTCTCCTTTCCTGGGTCTTTGTCAGCACCTAGCTGCTCACATTGGAATGTCCCAGGGCTCTGTTTGGGGGCCTTATCTCTTCTCTGTCCACACCCACTTCTTTTGTGGGCTTGCTCAGTCTCACATCACAGCCCCTCATGGTTCCTCATCTGTACTCTGAACCACTACTGCATACTGGGTAAAATCCAAAGATCAGTTACACATATTTAATGTTCAGTAACTCACTAAAAATAATTAAAGATGAATAATTTATATAGATTAAAACAAGTGATAAAACATTTCAAAGGAAATTAGATCTCATCTGCAAAGGGAATAACATCTAGACTATATTTAAAGTGAAATATCCTGTATTCATTTAAAGAAAATGTCAAAGCTTTTGTAAAGAACATAACAGAATATGACTGGAATATTCAACACAGCAAAGAAGACCTCCCTGGGTTCCTCTTTTCCATGTACCCCAAATATTCTCCAGGTACGATGTCATCACAACAGCTGCACAGTAGGAGCTCCTTCTAGATGTTTCTGCCCTCTAAGGGGTGCTCATGTCTTCCCCCTAGCCCACCTAAGAGCATCTCTTATGGTCCATCTTCCAATGAGCAAGGCAAGCCACCTTCTCATGTGACAGACACCAGAAGGGTTCAATCCTCCTTGTGGGAGTCTGCACTTACCCATAAAGGTGGGCTATTACTGAATTGAAAATACGTGCACATCGATGGAAAGGAGCTTTTTCTCACTTATTCTAGAGGGTGGAGCTTTCTTCCTCTTATTCTGGAGGGTGGAAGATTATGAGATTCTAGAGGTATGAAAAGGTGTCAGAGGGAAACATTTTCAGGGAGGAAACAAGCATACCAGCGTGTAGAACATTGATCTGAATACCACAGGGCATGAGGCTGGGTTGACTTGCTACAAAGTTCTATTATTTACTTATTGCCAGAGCCGTATTTTTGTAAGTGGGTGCAGACAGCTGACACGTATTCTGAAACTGGGTGAACAGCATGGGAGAGGACTGTAGACATGGGGGTACCTTGACTGAAGCAGAGGCTGGAGAGCTGAAAGTTTAGAGGTTCTTATGACCTGGTGTAGTCATTTGAACAATGGATGTACAAGGACATTTTTTATCATTAATACAACAAGTGGAGAATCATAGTATAGTAGAAATATGCCAAATAAAATATTAAAATAATAATTATATTAAAATAAGATCTAAATACCACACACTGACAGTCAAACAATAACAAAAATGTTCTTCGCTCCAGGTCAAAAACTGATGCTACCTCCCTCCCAGATTGTTTTCCTTGCATCTCTGGCTTCACGGTTAGAGATGGTTTCTGTAAATTTAGTGATAGATGAATTTCTATAGACTGACTAAGCCTCCCTAAAGCATTCTATTACAAAATAAGACGTAAGTTAAAAATAAAATAAGAACCATGTCACGTTGTTGCTGTCTTAGAAGTCATTTTAAAACCTGAAGAACTTGAGGGAATTTATTTGAACTTGGAATCTCTCTTTGCATCATCTTCTTCCCCTGTCCTCCTGCTCCTTGAACACTGAAATTTCTAGGATTTTCTCCCTTCTACCATGTTTTCCCAGGACACAACTAGGACTTTTCCTCTCTGCTCTGTGACAACTAGATTTCATGAGATATAAACAAAGCTGGACGTTCTTTACATTTAAAGCTAAATGTTTCTTAGATAAACTCCCACATCTGGTGTTCAGTTCTCTTAATTCAAAATATAGTCACTTCAGATGAAAACATACCTTATAAAACATTTAACTTTAAATGTGTTGTTCTTGAGTCAAATACGATTTACATATGGGCGTAGACCAATAAACTCTGCTCATCGTAGCTGGCAGATAGAGGAATGGCATTCAGGATCTACAGATCATATAAAAACATTTTCTTTCTTGTAACTGGTACAGTCTAGCACATTCATACCCTTGAATTATTCCATCAAAACTAAGTGACACCAGCAGATTCAGATCTTCAGGATTAGTTTCTGTTTATCTTATCCTGCTGTGCATAAATCTCCAGGAATGGTTTTGGAAAGACAGACCATTTTCTATACGACAGTGTAGCATCTGTCTACAATAGTATCCCTACCATTAAAGCAACGCATTTCCTTGTCACATCATTTTAATCACAAACTAAAAATACAAATTGATGAAAATTGTTAGAGAAGAAAAATTGAAATTCTTAAAATTATTTCACTTTGCTTCAAAAATAATATTTTGGTGTGTTCCTTTAATAAATTGTTAAACTCCTTTAATATTGGGGTACTTTTGTTAAGGAATAAATGCTATAAAATTATTAAAATTTGGGGTGAAATATTTACCAAAAATGTACAAATAATAAATGACTCCTTCTATGGAGTGGAACAATTAGAAAGGATTCTCTTTTATTATATGATATACACAGTGGTAATTTCTCAAGCTTTTTGCTATTAAAAATACATTGAGTCATTTAAGAAAACACAAATAGATCCTATACCTGAGTAATTTGACTTAACAATGTTTATGAATAGAGTGCTTAAGTGTAATCTATTTTAAGAAACAGCGTGCTGGGAAACAAAGGTTGAACCCAAGAAAAATAAAGTGATGTCTGTTACTCCCTGAAACGATAAAAAGAAGCCTGATCAAGGATTCCAAATTTTAAAAATAACCAATGGCTGGTTTTCTACTGTATAAGAAAGATCCAAGTTATGGAAAGTTTCTATTTCCCCTCATTTTGAGATTCTCTAATCGCACATACTTACATGGGCCTGGATGTCTCCAACATATTTAATAAAATTCTCTTATGATTTTGCATTCAGTACAGTCTGCAGCTCTGCGCATACAAAAATTACTAAAATTACTTTCAATAACAATCTAACTAAATCCCCTAGGTTTTTGACTGTCTTATAGCAGACCATCTCTGCGGTTGCAACTGACCTGAGCTTTTTCATAAGAGAAAACAGATATTTTAAATTTTTTATTGATATTTTATCAAATTAAATATTGGCCTCAGTGAGTTGACCCTCTGATTTAATCAAAATGGTAAAACCAAGTGTGAGGTGTAGGCAAAGCCACCATAAGTGCAAAAGCTGGAAGGGGCCAGGTCCCTGTTGCCTTCCTTTTTTCCGAAAAGGTCTAAAGCAATCTGCCAAACTTTGGCTGCCAGAAAGTGATTTTGCCTGTGCCTTTGGATAGAGCAAGTCAATCTATTACTCTCCTGGTCAAAATGAAACACACAGCTGCTCTGTTGGATTTCTAACATTTTTGTGGAATAGGGTGATTTTTACAATATACCTGAATATTTTATTTTACGTCATGGGTTTTTTTTTTTTTTTTTTTTTTTTTTTGTATTCTGGAGGAAAAAAATTTAAAACTAATTTATTAAACTCCCACAGGGAAATTCTAGCTTAATGTGTAGAATCAAGTAGCCTGTGGACTGATTTTTAACTTGTAGCTTTTATTACAGTGGTACTTCCTGGAACTAAATCTATATCTGTATTTCTAACAGGGGAGAGCGATACCGCATATGATAGTGACTCATTGGGAACATAAGCAGTTCAAAGCAGAGTGTTCTTCAAAACCATTTTGGTGTAATGTATATATTAAAATATTTTAATTCTAAATTTATACTTAGAATATATTTATATATTTATTCTAAATTGTTCGAAGTACTCATTGTTTGAATCGAAATTCAAATATAGACATATAGTAGCATGAACTTCAAAATTGCTAGAAAATGTAGCTAAGGTTAATAATAAAAACGTATTCTCCAATGTTAGATACTTAGTTGAAAATTGAAAAAATGTATCTGACCAACCAAATGGTGGCCAAAATCATGGCCAGAACCTTATTCTTGATTTATTTTCACTGAACTGTCTTTGTATGTGTATGTGTGCATCTGTGGGTGTGTGTTAAGCACAATCAGAGAAAGATAGAGTGAAGATTTTTACAAGCAAATTAGTTTATTTATCCAGAAGCATGAATCAATTGAGATCACTGACTTCATTGCAAAATAATCATTACTTTCGCTTTTCAACTCTACCTGTCACAATCGGCTTGGGCTTCCATCAGCTCTCCAGGTACTCCTCAGAGTAGACTTGGTTGTGGGTGAAAGGTGGGTATTCATAAATGATAATGAGTAATTATGAACTATCTGCTTAGCTAGTACGTACCCTTCTCTAATTAAAATACATGCTTTGTACATTTAAGTGCCATTGCTAACTGGTTTAATAATAAAAATTATACACACCTTGAAAATGCTCTTTAGCAACAGAACCTTATTGCTCATCCAGATGGTCCATCATTTGTATTAATGACAAACTTAATTTCTTGAGTAAATTTTCACCAACTGTTCTGCCTTTATTTTTATTACTCAGTGAAATATATTTGAAACAAAAATATAATAGAGCATGACATATACATCACAAAATTAAAGTAGGAGATTAATGAAAGCTGACTCCAGTTGAAGGCAGAGTCCCAGGCATCAGGCAGTGATTCTCCATCCTATCTGCACACTGTGATTAACCGGGGAGCTTTTTAAGAAAGCCTGATGCCTGGGCCTGACCCCAAACCAATTAAATTGGAGTGGGGCCCAGGCATTGATATATTTTAAAAGCTTTCCAGGTGATTCTAATATGTAGACATGGGTGAACACACTGAAATAAACAGTCAAACAGAAAATGTGCACTCCATTAACCAATTTGCTGATCAATTAATATTCACATGTGTAATATATCAGAGTGTGTGTAAGAGAGAGAGCACACAGGCAGGAATGATGTTAGATTTTAGATATTCAATATTTCTCAAACATGTTCAGCAGAATGCCATTTGTATGAGACGTTAATAGCTACCTTATAAAAACATTAAATAAGCAGAGGCCAATTGCAGAAACATTGAGTCAAGTTAATGCGCTTCTCTGCAGGAGTTTTCAGGGGCTTTAATGAGTCAAGTGCACTGTGAACCTCAACCTAACTTTTTTGAAGAATGCCTCAGAGCTCACCAGACTGTTCTATGTGTTTTCCCCAACAAATCAAGCACCTCTGATTTCCACGTATTGTCTATAAAATGGCAGGTACGGGGGGTTAGTGAGGAGACAGCATCTCTCTTATTTGTTTCAATTTTACAATTCTATAGTTTATTTTGTTTTGTCTGAATCTCCTATTATTGTACAGGCCTTTCTTAGGAAAGGCTATGTTTGCTTTGCTGCTGGCACCGTCTCTCTCCCCCGACAGAGCACACTACTTCTGCCAATCGTCTGGTCTTATTTTAAAAACAGAGGGCTGTGCTGCAGTGGGGAGGGCTGCTTTTCTCCCCAGAGTCCCACATCAGGACCCTCAGTCAACAGAGAGGAACAAGCCCATTTCTCACCACCTGGCCCCACGCGACTGCATTTGATTTTGCCTGTGTATTGGTTTTATTTGTTTTTTCCCCTTCCTACTCCCCTTTCCTTTACCCCCCTCTTTTTTGGTGGATTACGATTTCTCAAAGGAACCAAACATCCTTTCCTTCTCCGGCTTCTTTTTGACATTTTAAAATCAAAGTATATATAAGAGATTTTAAGCAAATATAAGTAAGTGGTAGTTACTTCATATATATAAAGACATGGGTCTTACACAAGTAAGAACACTTTCACTCCCTACAACATTTCTTTTTAGTTATTCTGTTATTCAGAGCAACATGGATTCATAAAACAAATCCAGTATTTTGATGTGTTAAATTCATGACTACACTCTCCTTTAATGTAAATAATTGCTTTTATGGAACTTAAAGGATTGATCTTCAAAAAGAAGTCTTCTGATAACAAATCAACTGGCTAAATTAATTGTCAAACTTTATATAATAATATGCTAAGATCAGGAGTGAGAAATACAAATTAAAACAAAAATTATTTTAGGCATTTTGTATGATAACTCATACACAAAACACATCCTTTCATTAAACAGACGCCATGCCCAAGTGTTGGACATTTTAAACTCTGTCAAAATGCTCTTATTTTAAAGCTTCAAACACTATGTCAGATTGTTTATCATTTAAAAAAAGTTTTTTTGTTTAGCAATAAACTTTTAGATTAATCAATATGCCTTGTCTTTTCATATACATTTATTCATGTAGTTCAAAAACAATGATTAATTTATTATTTCTACTCATATAATTGTTCTTTTTCTAATAGTTGTAATTATCCAGAATTAAATGAAAAGCTTAGAGATATGGAAGAACTGACATCTTCTGAAGTCCCAGTTGGCCCAGTAAAGCCCTTGGGGATATCTCTTAATTTTCTGAGAGGGTTGCTGTAAGAGTTAGAAATCATATAGGAAAATAATCTAATAGTAGGAGCTCAAGACATTGTAGCCATTATCAAGTTCTAGCAGAAAATTATATGGCAGCATTTTCCTAGTTAGCACATTTTGGATTCGAGGGCTTATATTTGGACTGCCATGATGGTAAATCTGAGCTTTTTCTCTTTTTCATTAAAAGAGCTGAATTCACTCTTCTTTTAAAGGGATCTCATTGATGTTTTCAAGTGCATTAAGCCTTCTTCTTATGCTTTGCACTATTTCCTTACTATCACCCTGGTACTCTACAATGAAGAATATATACCTGCATTATCTAACTTATTTATTTATACTAAATGGATTTGGTAAAAAACTCACTATGAAAAAAATAATTAATGGCATATAAAATTTATTAAGGGTTTATTGTTTTTACGCATAATAGAATAAATAATGTTGAGTCCTAAGAGAAACACATAAGTTCTCATAAAGGGGTGGCAGTTAAAGTTTAGAAGATGTATACTAACCTAAATTTAAGTCCAGTTTTCAAAGAACCTTTGGAACTGGAAATAGCCTGAGTCATTAAACCTGGATTCAGATCCTAGTTCTGTGTGAACTTCCATGATTTACTTACATTATTTGTTTGCTGTAGCTCTGAAATGGTAATATTATTTAACTTACAGGGATTTTGAGGAAAAAAATCATTAAATATATAGTTTATATGTTCAAAATTCTTAATTACCTTCCTCCTACCCATTTTTTTTTCTTCAAAACAAGCTTTCAAAAACTATTACCTAAAGAAGACCTATAACCATACTATTTATAAATGCAAAATCCACTATTACTGTAAGAGGTACATCAAAATAGCATGCCATTATTTAATTATTTTGTCTAATTTTCTATAGAAACCTGTGGAACAATATGCTAGAGTTCTGATACACAGTGAAAATAAATAAATTTTCTCATTCAAATTTTTCTTAAAATGCATTACCCAGCTTGGCGAGTCCTTGAAATGATTTTGAAAGTTCAAAGCCATTGTGAAAAAGGGATACACAGAGCAGAAAATTCTTTAAGAGAGAGGTAGACATTTAATGCATGTATGATTTTTAAATCTATATGTGAAACACCTTAACAATAGCAATATTTGATCATATTTCTATATCAATGATTGGTACATAGATCAATATGGATATCTAATAGCTATCAGAAGATACAATGGGATTAAAATTATATGGGTGCTGTCATATTTAGGGCTAAAAGAGCAAAACTTTGCTCATTTAAACTTCCTCAATCCTTTTCCCATGATGTCAAATTGGAAGGGATCCTTCGCCATCAAGAGGTGGACTGTATTTGCCACACCTCTTGAACCTGGGCATGCTTGTTTTTGTCCCAACTTGTAGAGGAAATTATCCTATGTGACTTCTGAATCCAGGTTATATAAAAATCATGCAGCTTTCATACGGCTTTCTCCTTTGGGGAAGCCACTCTCAGGAAATCAACCAACATACTGTGAGAAAGTCCAAACTGCCTATGCAGAAACTGTGTGAAGAGACCCACATGGACAGACCCATGTGAAGGGAAACCTAGGGCCTCATTCAACAGCCAGTGCCCCCCTCTAGATTTGTGGGTAAAGGACCCTTCCAGTGACTTTTGCCTCCAGCATTCGAGGTATCCAGCTGAGGCCCCAGACATTATAGCTAGAGATAACCTGTCCCTCAGTGCCCTGCTCAAATTCCCAACCCAAAAGAACTAGTGAACATAATAAGTGCACATTTGTGCCATGGAGTTTTCAGGTATCATTACACAGCCATAAAATCTGAAACACTGATAAATGTATAGGGTTAGACAAGAGGGGACAGGTGCAAAAGTAGGAACACATTATCTGGCTAGAGAACATTTTAAAAAGAGAATGGGTCCTTCTAACATTTGTACCCTACCTACCGCACCTGAATATCTGTGTAATCTTCAGTGCCCAGGACAGGGTCTGGAACTTGGGACATACACAATAAATGTGTGTTGAATGAATGAACTGCAGATTACTCTGATGCAAATAAGCCAGAAAAATGGATCCTTCCAGGCACTGCTAGTTCACTCTTGCATAGCAGAGATTGTAGTACTCTCAATTTTCCCATGTGTAAAATGGGCTAATTTATGCCAGGAGTATTTGGTAACAGTTAAATTAATAGTAGTTAATTCATTACTTGATTTATCTTTCTATCATAGCTAGGATAGTGATTTCACAATAAAGATAGAAATTTCACAAATTTCAATTTGAAGTTGAAATTGCCAAATTATATAATATAATTTCATAAAACTTTAGAAGTCAAGGCATGGATATATTCCCAAACTCCTTGAACACATAGCCCAAGCCTGACTGAATTATTGTTCATCTGAATTTTCCAGTAAGTCTCACTTTTTAGAAAACAGTCTGTAAGCAGGGAAATGTTTTGAGTCCTTGACAACTCTTCTGAAATCAGTTTAGATGAAGTCTGGCTTGAAAATAGATTATATGTCACAATTTTATCTTCTACAACAGAAGCTTTTACTTGGAACACATGTGTTCTCTCCAAATTCTCTAAATTCTTACAGCAGATTGTTGATATGTAATTTTACTAGAATCCATAGCTTGAAGAGATTCATTATGTGCATTTGCATGTATGCATATAGGGGGCATCTGGGGAGATTATTGTGTGGTAGATCATTTGTTTCCACCACTTTGCTCTTTAGCGCAGATCTGTAGCATGCAGAGCTTTGTAATAACATGTTTGGAGAGAAAACATGATAGCATTTATTAAAACAATATTTATATAACCTCAAATTTTTCTTATTTATTTAAATGACATATTATGGATAATTTTAAACATATTCAACAGTAAAGGGAATAATACATGAGCCCATTTACCATCAACTAACTTCAACAATTGTCAGTAATTACGGACTCATGGCCCATTCTGCTTTATCCATTGCCCTATTGCCCCTAAAAGGGGACTCATTTGAAGCAATTTGCGGATATCATGTCATTAAATCAGCAAATATTTTAGTGTAATTCTCTGAGATATTAGGACTTAAAGAAACACATCCATAGTATACCATTATCATCATACTATAATCAACAATAATTTTTTAAAATTTCATCAACTGACCAGATTTCACATTACCTTGTCTCATAATTTTTATACTTAATTTAAAAAAAAATTGAGGTCTAATAATATCCACACATTCACCTGATCTATATGTCTCATAATTTTTATACCTAATTAAAAAAAAACTAGGGTCTAATAATATCCATACATTCACCTGATGTGTATGTCTTTAGATCACTTTTAATCTATAGACCCCCCCCGTTCACATTTTTCCCTGCATTTTATATGTTGAAGAAGTCAGGTTGTTTGTCCTGCACAGTTTTCCACATTTATTTTATTTTATTTTTTGAGACAAGGTCTCATCTGTCACCCAGGCTGGAGTGCAATGGCACAATCATAGGTCACTTCAGCCTCAAACTCCTGGGCTCAAGCGATCCTCTTGCCTCAGCCTCCCGAGTAGCTGGGACTGTAGGTGTGTGCCACCATGTCTGCCAATTTTTTCTATTTTTTTAGATATGAGCTCTCACTATGTTGCCCAGGCTAGTCTCGAACTCCTGGCCTCAAGCTATTCTCATGCTTCAGCCTCTGGAAGTACTGGGATTCCAGGCCTGAGCTACCTGGCTCAGCTCGGTTTTTCACACTTTGGATTTTGCAGTGTATCCTTCCTTACAGCTCATTTTACCATGTTTCTCTGTCCTTGGTTCCTGTTAACAACTAGTCACATCAAGAAACTTTATTACATTCAAATTTTCTCCTTCCCCTCTTCCCTCCCTTCCCTGTAGTAACACTTGATAGGTTTCTTGTGTATGTTGACTTTCTATAATGTTAGCAGTCATTGGCACCCATTCATTACTTATTAGGAGCTATAAAACTGACTTGTTCTAATTCTACACTCATTCTTCATTTATTTCCAGTGGCATTGCGTCGGGTTATAAAGTCAACGTAGGAGGATTGGCATCTTTATAATGTGAAGCCTTTCTCTCTGAAAACATAATATGTCTTTTCATTTGTTTAAGACTATTTTGCTTTTCAAAAACGTTTTAAAGTTCACCTCACTTAGGTTGTTCAGTTTTTGTTAAAAAAACAATGTAAATGGTGTCTGCTTTTCTATTATATCTTCTAACAAGTTACTAATATTTTTAAAATATGTTATTAATTTTACACACTGATTTTACAACTTGCTATTTTGCCAAGTTCTCTTACGAACAGTAATGGTCTTATGGTAGTAATGGTCTCATTAATTCTTTTGGGTTTTCTAGATACATAGTCATATCTGGAAGTAGTAATATTTTTACCTTTCCTTGCCACTTCTGATGCCTCAAATTGCTTTCTCTCTGCTAAAATCATTGGCATTGCAATGTGTAGGGGAGTACCTTTATCTTGTTTACTACCTTTCTATTTATCAAACTTATATAGTTGGAATTCACTACTTTTAATGCTAAAGAGTATCTTGAAATAATAAAAAAAAAAGAGTGGCCTGTAGAGGTTTTCCCATCAAAGCTTTAGGAAATATTTTTGCAGTGTTAGATATGAACTCTACATAATAAAAGAAACAAATTTTATGAAATTTAGCTATTATATAACTGAAAGTGGGTGATAATATAATTAATTAATCAGAGTGACAGATTAATTAGGCTCTCAAATTGTACTTTGGGACTCAAATTATTTAGTGTACCTTTCTTGTTACTGAAGTAACAAACTACTGCTGAATTATATCAACTATAATTTTTACACTAAAAATTGTCCTTATTATAATGAAAGAAATAATTTTGAAGAGAAATAATTCATTAAAAGCCTGTAATTGAATGTTTGTGTACCCTGAAAATTCATACGTTGATGTGAATCACCAAGTTGATGGAATTAGAAAGTGGGCCTTTGGTCATAATGGCTCCACCCTCCTGAACAGGATTGGTGCCCTTCCTAAAAGAGGGCCTACAGAGATGCCCTGCTCTTGTGCCATGTGAGGACGAGGTGCTGTCTGTCTGTGGAACAGAGAGCCCTCACCAGACATGAATCTGCAGGTGCCTTGATCTTGAACTTTCCAGCCTGTGAGCGATACATTTCTGCTGTTTATCGATTACCTAAGCAAAGCTATTTTGTTATAGAAGCCTAAGACAAAGTCAAAGAAAACATGATTGAAATTTCCTATTAGCTAAAATGTATTCTCATTTAAGAATATTGTAAGCATCCCCCATTTAATCTTTAGAGCTCCTGTAGAATATGAGGTTGGAGATGCTGACCTTTTGGAGATGCAGACGTGTTGGTGCTGCGTGATAGCCCCTTGGATGTGTCCTTATTATAAATATTTGTCAAGCTTCTTAGAGAGGAATGATTCTTGAGAAATACATACATTGTTCCTGAACAAGAAGAACCACTAAGAAATCCACCACCAAGATTTTTTTTCTTAGCAGTGTATTTTTCTTTAAATTCCAATTGAAAACACATTTGTTAAATTTCTATTACATACCAAATGCAGACACAATTTTAATCGAGAAGGAGTTGACATTCTAGTGAATAGTTTGATCAATGGGTCAATAAGCTCAAAACACAATAAAATAAATACTTACAAAAGTGCTAATATTTTTCTAGGTTTGATTCTGAATACAGCATTGATTTGTTAAGCATTTTGTTGGGAGTTTACAATGGAATAAGAACGAGGAAGTCCACCTTCTGTTAGCAACAAAAGAATCTAAAATGTGTCACTTAAACCAGTGGCCTTTAAAAAAAAAGTCCACCTGCAAATTTAGGAAATTTGCTAAGTCCAGTTTAAGATGAGATTTGCATTCATCACAAAGAAAGTAATGTTATCCTTCTAAATGACTCCCAGTTGTTACTGTGCACAATAAATAGCAAAACAAATCTGCTAAGAAAGCAATGTATCTTTTTAAGATTTTATTTATTTATTATTTATTATTTTTTTGAGACAGAGTCTGGCTCTGTTGCCCGGGCTAGAGTGCCGTGGCATCAGCCTAGCTGACAGCAACCTCAAACTCCTGAGCTCAAGACATCCTCCTGCCTCAGCCTCCCAAGTAGTTGGGACTACAGGCATGCGCCACTATGTCCGGCTAATTTTTTCTATATATATTTTTAGTTGTCCGGCTAATTTCTTTCTATTTTTAGTAGAGATGGGGTCTCACTCTTGCTCAGGCTGGTATTGAACTCCTGATCTTGAGCGATCCTCCCGCCTCGGACTCCCAGAGTGCTAGGATTACAGGCCTGAGCCACCGCGCCCGGCCCTGAAAACAATATGTTTTTTTAAATAATCATTTTTTTCATAATTTAAGTCTCAGAATTGATTTTGAGATTTTGCCCATAAAAACTAGTCTAAAACTAGCTTTTGGCATTTAATAGAGATTTACTCATTAGATTGGAAATAAAAGATCATTCCTTATTATATAGAAATTTCAGACTATGAATACATCCTACAGTATATCATTGAAATATTTAGCAGAAAGAATGAGGGATTTACATAATTGTAGTAAAATAAGTATGTTTCAACAAAAAAACAATGTAAATGTTTTGCACATAGTAGTTAGTGCAGACATAATGGGTGATTGTTTGGGTGCGGGGCAGCGGTTTGGGAGCAAGTCCTCCCATAAGGGACATTAGGTGACATCGTTCCATCTTTCACTTACCAGGAGACGGATAAACCAGGAAATCTCATTACAGACATGAAAGTGTCCCTGTTTTTTAAGGTAAAAACATAAGGAATCTATACGGACGCTTGACAACGCTCAAACATTTGAGCTGAGAAACACACGATCAGATGCAGCCTGCAAACCTGCATATATTATATATATTCTACTAGTCACAGTTAATACTTCCCTATGTTCATCATTATTTTTCTTATTATGATAAGCAATAAATAAAAACATGAAGTCTTTCCTTTTCTATTAACCCATAGAAAAGTATGAGAGGAGAAGAATTCTATGTCATCTTTGGTCTTATTTCAAATTTGACTTTTTGCAAAGTTTTATAAGGAACAAATTTGGATTAGGTGAGCAGCATAATTAATATTAATTAGTCAGCATAATTAATATTTACACACAGGGTAATGCAGAACTTTTCCAGAAATAAAGTTGGCTAAATTTCAAAAGCGTTTTAAGTGTTCTCATTTACAACAGTAATGGCAGCTAGCCATCATTTCTTAAACATGTGCAGTGGGATAGTCAATGACACCAGAATCTCTATTTAATCATATTTGATCTTACAACTCTGTAAATCTATTATTGTTCTGATTTTACAAATAAGAAAACCAAGGCTATAGATCCTTCATTTTGGCCAAGAAATCTATGCTAGTAAAAGTCACAGAATTTTATAATACATTTAAATATATAATTTATTTACTTTATTTTATTTATTAATACACATTTAAATATATAATACATTTAAAATAATACATTTTATTTAATTTTTTATCCAGTCACATTAACCACCACATGATCTACCTTAAGAAAATGAAGCCAAACAAATTACATAATTATTAAAAATTCTCCCCAAACTCTGCTTCATTGTAATTCTTTTTGTAATGTAATGCAGTTTGGTTTTCTATCTTTCTACTTTTATCTTTTTATGGGTTTATTTTTCTTCTCTGCTTGCTAAGGAAAGTTGTACTTTTTAGGTATATTTAATTTGATAAAAATATTCATGCAGTATTATTAAAATGCCTAACAATTTAGCACTTTAAAAAGTGCCCTAAATTATAGATGGTTTAAAAATAACCAATGTTTTTGTAATGTGTTTTTATGAGTTTACAGTAGTCCTGTGTATGGATGTCACAGAGAGATGAATTTACAAATAACATCATGTAGCATAATGGAGTATTTCCATTCTGATTTTTGTCCAAGGTTTCTGAAGGTATTTGCCCTGATTTAAAATATTCATGTCCTCCCTCTCTCTGACCTAGTAGAAATAATATTTCTGTAAGCATAACTCAGGTCTTCATCTTGTATTGTCTTTTAAAACAAGTGACTCTATTTTTAATGTGTGACTATGCCACTTGTTTATAAGATGACACAAAAATAATGAATATGTCAACAAACCAGGGATATTAATTTTAAAACATGAGAGTAAAGCACTTATTTTAATTCCATATTTGCAAGTAATTACACTAACAGTCTATACTGAAGTAAAAAATAACTTAGTTGGAAAAAAGTCATTAAAGTTCATAAAATTTCATAAAAAGCCTACTTACTTGTTCAAATTCATTCTTTTGAAATTCTTCAAAACCAAAGATGTCCAATATTCCAATATCCAATGTCTGCATGCTGAAACAAAATGATACACCAGGATAAATGGGCATCCTTACATCCTTAACCTCTGCCACCCTGGACCCTCTGCTCATGATATTTCAGGTTATAAGAATCCAATTAGTTATTATGTTCCTGTCAATTTGAACTAAAAATGTACAAACAATTATCTCAGAGTCTGGTGGAAAACTTTGAAAGTTAGCAAAAGAAAAGTTCTTTTAATGCTTTGATTCAAATATAAATACATGAATAAAGAAACACATTGATTTCTAAATTTAAAATGTAACAATATATGGATGGTTTAATATTTGCTTCTCTAAAACAGTCTTTGTGTCTGCTCCTTAGATTGGACTTGTTTTCCCTTAAGGAACTTAAGGCTGCATACCAAGTGGCTCTCACTAGCTGTTACTTAGGCTATACATGCAGTAAATCAAGAGTTTTTTTCATCACACACAAGTACAATACAAGGTAAATCACAATTAAGTCACATGCATGTTTTTTGATACATCAAATTTAATCACTTCAAAAAATTACATTGTGATCTTCTAGAAGTAATTTTTATAAAAGAAAAATGAAGGAAGTGAAATTTTGAAGGATAATTTAAAGAAATCGATCTTGTGATTCAATGTAAACTATCACTCTTGAGATTTATGACAGTCTTGGGGGATAAAATCTCAGACCTCTAAATCCACATGGTGAGTAAGGAAAGAAGACAAACCTGAGTCAGTCACAGCAGCCACAACAACTGTGATCTTGTGAAGAGGGTTGGGGGATGCATGGCGAAGTACGCATGAGGTTGCTTCGCACAAAACAAAAAGTCCCCAAATGATTCTGGAATTCCAGGAGAACCTGCACCCTGCCTCTTCTGCATCACTGACCTAGAGTATCAGTAGGACAATCGTAGTCCTCATTTTCTGCCAATAGGTACACTATTCTGTTATCATTATAGTTATCATAGTGTCAATACCCATTATTGTTGTTAGTGGCTGAATTTTTATTTCCTCTCCATTTACTTTGTCCAAATTGTAGAACCAAATTGGCAACCACCTGTGGATTTGCACCTGTATTTTGTTTCTTACAAGCAGTACAAAATCATCAGACTTGAGGGTCTGTAATATATCACTTAAATAATAATTATTTTCCTTTAAAAGTGTTGAGTAATGATTCTATGATATCCTGCCTATCATTTGTTGTATATGGTAGAAATATAAATGTCATAGTAGGAAGGAGAGCTTTAAAAAAAAAAAAAAAACCTTAATGGAAACTTCATATGTCAAAGAATATAAAGTGAAGAGAAAAAGAATTATCCAATGCATGTCTCTAACTAATTGATTTAGTTTTATCCATGGAAAAATAAAGATAGCCTTGTAACTCACATAGTATGCCCGAATAAACTCTGCATGCATTACAGAGCTAACTGTTAGGGCAAGAAATTATCGAAAGGTCTGAACACAAATGTGATTATTTTTTCTCATTTCAGTTTTGAGAAAAGTCAAAAGAAATGTTTAAAGGTGTGATTACACAACTATTGAACATGTTTGCAACTATTCAACTCTTTTTCAGGATAAATAATATAAATAAAATTAAGTTTCCATTAGAGGAATTATTTAAAATGTATTGTGCCTTTAATTTTGATAGATTTTTTTTCAGATCTACTGATACATCCCTCCTGTCTTCCATCATCTGACATCCATCCATTCTCCTCTCTAGCCTGCTCTCTTTACAAGATGCACAGAGTATGTTGAGAATGATATTCTCTTAGTGCTAACAATGGTGCTGAGATTCCGGATGATTTCTTTCTTTGTTTGGGGTGTTTGTGAGCCTCTGTGTGTGAGTGCCCATGTGTGTTATCCATGTAGTGAGATTATTTATTTCTCTAGCAGGAGCTTAGAGATGAATTTGGAGTTGTTCAGTCTCAGGTAGGAATCCTGGTTCAAACACTTTTTAGTTGGATAACTTTAGGCAAGTTACTTAAATTTTTTGAGCTGTGGTTTCATGACATATAAAAATAAGATAACAAGTGGAATCTGTCCATCTAGATCGTTGCTGGAATTAGAGTTAATACAAAGTTCTAGAAAAATAGCTAGTATTAAATATATACTGTATGTCCAATAAGTGGGAGTTAACTGTTTAAGAAATACTTTTTAAAACTTACTATATAAATGAAAGGAATAGTTAACATAGAAATATAAATGATTAATAGGCACAAGAAAATATCAATATCATTAAATTGCAAAGAAATAATATTTTAAAAATTAGGATGAGAAAGATACTCTCCCATACACTTTTTTTTTGAGAGTTTAAATTGGTAGAGTCTTCCTCAAAAACAATTTGGTTACATGGCATAAAGCTTTGAAATGTTCATATCATTTGAACTTATACTTCCATATACAGGAACTTATGTGAAGAAAATGATCAAAAATGCCATTAAGACTTACATACAAAGATATTCATTGTTAACTTAATCATAATAACAACAACAACAAGAAATAACAAATCTACACTAAAACCACAACTAATTAAATAGCATGCATTCTATGGTAGATTAATTTAAAGAAACTGTCCAGTTAACAGAAATCAATATATATATTCTGAATAAAGAAAAAAACAGTTATACATCTAGAAGATCTCAAAAGACATCTAGTCTGAAAAGAGGAAATAGATATGTTTTGTTTACTTTTTTTTACAGTCTCCATATTGTAAGGTTTCTATATTGAAACACTATTTTTATAATCAGCCAATATTAAACTGATGTGTATATAAAGACAATATGAAAACATGGAAAATGTTCATGAATGACATTATCTAAAAATAAAAAACTGGAAACAAAATGTATACCCTGTGTATACTTATAGGTTAATTTGAATGATGTTAAAAAGCAAATCCATAGCTCAAGAAAAATAAGGCACATTTTAACAGTAGATATCATAGAATTGTAATCCTGGAGGTAAATTCTTAATTTTCTAAAACGTTCTATACTGAGTATTATAATAATCTTTATTACTAACCTTATTTAAAATGCTTTATCTAAAAATACATATGTTAGATATATGTTGTGGCATTTTTTGATTTGGTGGAGGAAAAGGATACCAGTAACATTAAGGGTAGCAAGAAGAAGCTAGAGCCCAGCAGCAATAAGAAATAGGTGTCTGGTTTGGCCAGTGACAGGAGACACAGCAGGTGCAGGAGGGAACCTCAAGGGTCAGGAGAGAAAAGCCTCGCTCTCCCAAAGGCCAGGGACCAAGTACAGGTGTCTCCTCTGTGCACTTACATCAGGAGCTCTGCCTGAGGCTCTCCTGTCAGACTCCCCTGATTGGTTCCCAACTGACCTTAGCAGCAGCAGCCCTACAATTATAGCACATAGTTTTGATAGAATTTTGGGAAAAGCACAAGAGATACCAGTGACACTATGTCACCTCATACACATCTCCCTTCCTCAGAAGGACTACAAATTTGTGTCAACCTACAAAACAAAGATGCTTGGCCACCAAGACACATGTGAGTGAGGGAGTCACATTAAAGGATTCTGGTTCATATTGGGGAAATTAATGTATTAATTGATAATTTGGAGTAGCATGTATTTTTGTTGAAAGGGTACTCCTCTTAAATGAATTTTTTTCACATTTCATAGACTCTAATTCCAAACATACTTGGTGTGCCAAGTATGGGGGGAAGGAAAATCCATTGTCAACAGAAAAATTAAATGCAAGTTTAAAGCATTTTAAGGACTACTTTTGCAATTACTGGGAGACAGAATATGTTCATTTAAAAGAATTTATTTCATCATTTATGACTGAATGAAATACATGTCTATTATTGCAATAGCAACCTGGGCAGGATAGTTACAAAAACGTTTAGCTAGCAAAATAACCATGCTATGTAGCAGTCAGCATTGCTGTCACTCCTTTACTGATATCTGACTCCTATTGCAGGGGCATTTAACTCAACATTCAATTTTTGGCAAAGAGGAACAGAAATAGTTCATCTGACCAGCCAGGATGCAATCTGACATGCCAACTTAGCATACTAATAAGATGGTCTATTACAGTTCAATTCTGCCTTAAAATTATCCCCAAAACTTTCCTGATAATTAACAAAACTGTTCAATTTGCATTAGTATATTATTATTATAAACCTTTTATATCAGGCAAAATATTAAATGCCAAGCCATCTGACTGGTTTTGATGTTTCCTTTCAAGTGTGTGGGTATAGGTTGAGGGAAGGTCCAAGTTAAAGAGAATGTCTATCTTAGATCTTAGAACGTGGACAAACTCACTTCATCTGAACAGAAAGATCTGGTGGTGTGTAGAAGCCGCATTTTGTCCTCAATCATCTTTAGGCAAGGAGATTCCCTGGAGAGTTATCTAAGCATTTAGTAACTTCAGAAAATAGCTTAACGTTGCTTTGGCACAAAACCCTTAGACTGAGTTAGAGTTGAGTCAGCGTCTTAGGCCGATCATAGATCAGTAGGACCCCAGATGGCGTAAGAATGAACATAACCCCATTCCAGACTTGAGCAATCTTGTTGTCTAGACTTACTGCCCTTGGGATCAGCTGGACATACACAGAGGGCAGTGGCGGGAAGCCCCTGGGGATGTTGGGCTGTGCTATGGCATTCACCAGTTATACCGTCGACATGCTGATTTGTTTAGTTAAAATACGTTTTGTTTTTTTAATGCGCCAGGAACACTCACTGCGGAGGCTGACTCTGCCCACTCCTTAGCTTATCTCAACCTCTCAGGGGTTCCCGTAAGAGGAACTTAGGAGGGAGAAGTGGGATCCCAAGATTGCATACTTTTGGGGGTTTCTTCCTTTTATTCTTTGACTAAGAAAGAAAGAAAGAAAGTACTTGAGGCTTATCACTTTCTGAAACCATGCCATAAATTATGGAAAGTGTTTGCAATTGTTAACAAAGTCAAGCTAGAAGCTGAGAGATGACCAAAGCGGCCACCTTAATTCTTAATTCTTTATAGTACTGTGCAAACCAACATCTTTCCTAAACGCAGTCACTCCCTGCACTTCTTCCCACAGGAAATGTCAGTTAGGAAGTACAAGAGTGGAGACCCACTGAGAGGAAGATTGCAGTTAATTAGCCTGGACGTCTAAGAAAACCCCAAGATAAGGATGAACACTAGAGCTAACACTTTATTGATCACTGTGTACCAAACACTGCTATGGACATTTTAAAATGCCTTATCTCATTTAATCTTCACAACCACCCTGGGAGATAAATACTGCAATCATTCCAGTGTTGCAGAGGAGAACACCGAGACGGAGAGTAGAGAAGTAATTTGCCCACAGACAACACGCTAGTGTGTGATGCTAACACACATTAGTATTAGACAGATCAAGGTTGCGAACCAGGCCTTCTACCTCTAGGTCCGGTGCCTGCAGGGCCTATGAAGTGCTGCATAAAACTTCTCCCAAGTTCTGGTCATGTGCGCAAGTCTACTTCTGCCTCACTTAGAAACCAGGAAGTAAACTGTCCCTATTTTGGATTAAAAAATGGGCAGTACATCAATAACTGTAGTAGTAATAACGGTACATAAAATGAAATACCATTTCTATCCTTCATGTCAGCGAAAGCACAGCTTAAAAGCAGGAGTACTTAGTACTTTTAATGAATATACACTCTTATTTATTAAGAGCTGCATTTATAACAGGGATATATATGTATGTTTTGTTACCAAAAGCAGCTTTAGAAATAAGAATCAACCCAATCTATCACATAATTTAATTTCATATATTTAATTCATGGTAACTCATGTATTTCTAACTGAAACAACTCTCATTTCAGAATAAGTCAATATGACACTAAGTAAATATGACACCACTACTCCACTAAGTATTTTGCAATTGTTAAAAAGGATGGTTATGAAGAATGGTTGGAGACATAGGCAAATCGTTATCACAAGGGAAATGAGACAGATACAAAGCTGTATTATGGGATGTGAAGCACCTAGAACCCTCATACATGGCTGGTGGTAGCTAGAATTTGAAATCTGGAAAGTGGTTTGGCTTTGTCTACCAAAGCTAAACACATGACTACTGAATGACTCAGAAATTCCATTCACGGACATGTATCCAAGTGAACAAGTACGTATGTCCACTGAAACACACACATACAAGAATGTTCAGGGCTGCTTTATTTATAACAGTCAAAAGCTGGAAAAAAACCCAAGTACCAATTAATAACAAAATAAATAACTAAGTCATAATAGATAGTGGCATGTCCACATATATTTTTATAAAAGAATATTACACAGGAATAGAATAAGAATGAATTTCTGCTACACTCAACATTAGATATACATCTCTTATACATAATAAAATCGAGCAAAAGGAACCAGATATTTAAAAAGTTCATGAAGGCGCATTCTGTAGTATTGGATCTATATCTTAATTGGTGTACAGGTTACATTTTCATGTTACATGCGCAAAAACACATTAGACTGTACACATAATGTGCATTTTAGCTATGTTACACCTCAATAACACAGTAAAAATACTGTATGCTCACTTAGATCACAACTATGCAGAGGGATAGAGATTACTAGTTAAATATTTGTTAAACGAGAAGCACTTAAATGCATATTTATTTTGGCACTGCCAAGTCAAATACGATGTTAGAATAGTGAACCTTGCTATGACTGACCCTGGCTACTACAAGGTGCTCAAGCACCAGTTACTACTATAAAGAAATCAGCAGGAAAATAAATTGCAAACAAGATGTTTGAGTGGCCCAGAGCCTAAAGAAGAGGTGAAATACATTCTTCTTGAAATTGAATCTAATTACGGTGGTATTTAGCCCCTTATTTTTTTCATTTATGTTTAAGATTTGTATCTGTCGTCCTCCCTATGTCTGTGGACACTTTTGGTAAATACACACCGCTCTTTGAAAGCCAAGTTCTATTTCTCAGGGATGCCTTTAGACCAATGACTTTGCTCCCTCCAACAAACATAAAGAGAAGTGTTCAACCAATTAGATAACTGAGTCAGAGAGACGAGAGAGGCTCCTTCGTTGACAAACATTGTTGTAAGGAGGGATGGGTTTCCTCACCGGGCATATCAACCAAAGAAGCACACTGTAAATCAAAGCTTTGAAACAAAACAATAGCAAGATATGAGGTCAATTCAGATGTGCAGTCCTCGTGGTTTATTCTTGCTGTCTCAAAGTCAGTGGGCAACTATCTTATTCCACATGCCATACAGTAACAGGTAGTGGTTATATTTACATAATTCTAAACTAGGATACTGCATCACTATATTTGGACTACTTTTGTAAATTGGCAATGTCAAAATAAAACCTAAGTGAAGATGCAGGAATTCTGTGGCTTATTTTTTTTTTTCAAGGAAATGTTAATTTTAGTCTTGGATCATAAAGATACCTCTCCTCTCCTTTCTGTCTGAGTCAGTTTGTAGATGACTGGGGGACAGGGCTCTGCAGATGTGTTCAGGACTTGGGATCAGGTTAACTCGGCAAGGTTGGGAAGATACCTTTAAAATAGAGGGTAGACTTGAAAGGAGAGTGAACTCTGAGACATATTTACAGTTCATGCTCCGGCTTTCCACAAACCTGTGGTTTACGGTGAAGACAGTGAGTCAGTGTATATAGCCAAGGTCAGTCAGGGTACACTCAGGGAAAAAATACAAGGAATCTCAAAAGGTGCAAAACCCAATTAAGTGCATCTGGTTTGGGCCAGCAAATCAGAAAGACAGAGACAGAGGCAGGGCTCCCAAAAGAGTATGTAATCCACGCTGGCTGAGTGGGAGATTTCTGTGACATTCAGAGAAGACGTTTGATTACTAACCATGGAAAAGGGAGTTTTCCCTATTTGTGAATGGGTGGATGGGTTTTAAAAGTCACATGCCTCTCTGGAAAAAAAAGCCAGCCATGGCAAATGTGTGTGGCTTGGAATTGCCACAAGGCAGGATTCTAGATTCTGCATGGAGTTCCAGCCCTTCTCTGGAGGTTGTATTTGTTAAGGTAGAGTCCCCGAAAGAGATGAGCTAACCTGGGTCATGGTTATGAGCATTTACAGCTTTCAAAATTCACCTACTACTAGTGGCCCCACGACTTCTAATAAGACTCAGAGATCCATTGGATTTGATATATTTTATCATAATTTTCATTGGGGAGGGCCAATCAGAGTTTACCCATTTTGGCATAAAGTAGTGAGGCTGCATTTGCAGAGAGGGAAAGTTTTCATGATGAAGTATGGAGAAGACTGCGTAGAGCTGCTGGCTGAGACTTAAGGATGAGTTGTGAAACTCAGTAGGTATTTAGGAGAATTCCCAGAATGCCCAGCTCTTCCCATGGTGGAAATTGCCCAGGATGATTAATCCTATTTTGCCTTTTTTTATGTTAGATCAGTATAGTAAGAATGCTGTATCTGGTTGTGTCAACTTTTGCCAATGAGAAGGGACAAGGGGCTCAAATAACTATTTTGCAAATTGAAAGGGAAGCCTACAGATAGCTCCTCACTGTTTCAACCTGCCAATTAAAAAGCATAGTAAAGCTTCAGTCTGTCAGCAATTGGGAGTGTAAAGCCCAGCCCCTGTCCTCAGGCAGCATCCAATTCAGTCTGTTTGGGAGCAATGAGCCGGGAGAGTTTATCCTCTATTTTGGTAACATTGAACTATGTGTATGCTTCCACTTACAGAAATCTCAACTCTATTAGGCATGTAATGCTTTGGGTGCCAATTCTCCCTAGTGTTTTAAAATTGGCTACTGAAGAATTTCTCAGTTCTACAGTCAACTAAATTTGAACGCTCTTTATCATGAATTCAAAGCTTCTCTGCACAAGTGCTTTGTGCTTCTCCAAGATAATGCACAACTTTTTTTCCTTTTTTTTTTTTTGTTGCAATAAGAAGTCCCTGTCTTGAATTGTAAAATTTGTTTTATAAACATCTTGGACTAATACCCCACAGAACGCTCTCCAGGAAATACGTCCCACTGCCAGTCGCCATATTCCTTCCATGCTCCCGATGTAAGACACAGACAGAAAAATGTATGGGTGAGAAAGATAAAGGGAGAAAGGAAAGAATGGAGAGATCAAATCAAACGTATAGTTGGTGTTTGTTTCTAGAAAAATAATTTGATATTACTCTGCAAGACATATTTATTCTATGCTTCAAACCAGTTAGATAACTACAATTTACCTTTGTTATGATTTAGTCTTTGGCTTTGAGCTAACACATATTTTCATAAAAATTCCAAATTATTACTGGCAGTCTATAGGAGAATATCAATGGAAAAGGTATTTTTTAAAAATTGAAGAAAGTGTGACATTAAATTTGTAATTTAGCCATTCCAGTCAGAAAGTTGTGTCTTGGGGAGCTGTAAACTATGGATTGGTCCAAACTACCTAAAATATTTTTCAAGAGCATCAGATGTTTGGGTACAACTGATGCTTTTAAACTTACTCCAAGTAGGAATCATAGACTCACAGGTCTTGAGATCAAAAGCAAGCCAAAGAGATATGTACGATAAACCTCCATATGTAGGCAGATGGGATGTGATTATCACAATTTCAGGGATTGAGAAAGCTAAGATTCACAAGACATAAATGTTTTACTAACGATTTCATTAATGTTAAGCAGTAGGCTCAGAATAGGAATCCATATCTTTTGCTTCCTATTACCCTTTAAAAAATTAAAACCCAGCTAAAAGATATAATTATAGCATTCATAAATTAATGATCCTGCACTTTGGAAGAAATGCACACACACAAAATACAAAAGCTACATACCATTTCAACCCACGAGCTATAGGTTACCATAAAAAGTGCTGTTCAATTTGTTATTTATCATGGCTTTTTAAGGGGTTCCTTTTATAGCCATCCTCTTCCAATTCAAACTCTCTTTTTTGTTTTTTATTCAATTTTAAAATAAGTTTCAATGATATATTTAAGGTATACAACATGATATTAAAAGATACATATATAGTAAAACCGATACTATGGTGGAACAAATTAATATATCCATCATATCACATAGTTACCCATTTTCCCCGCTGTGGCAAGAGCAGCTATCATCTGCTGGTTTAGCAAAAATCCTGAATACAGTACACCCTTATTAACTATATCCTCATGTTGTACCAGAGATCTTCTGATTCCTTTGTCCTATATATTTGCTACTTTGTGTCCTTTGACCTACTTCTCATCTACTTCCCTCCCTGTGGTTCCAAATACTAAGTGTTCTAGACAGCTTTCCAATGTAATAGAAGTATTGAGAAACAAAAGTGTTCATTACCTGAAGGATCAGGATTTTAATGGCCCAGAAGATGACAGACCAAAGAGTTTGAAAACACCACGAAGGGGATCATCTCACAATCTCTGCAATCACTTGTGAAATGGAGAGCTTTCTTTTTAATAATCACTTGCAAATGCAAGGACTCACAATTTGTGGTTTCAAGTGGCAGCTATAAAATTAAAATAATTAGATAGCAAAGTATAGCAAGTGGTGCTTCTGGATAACCAAGCACCCCAGAGTTCAGTGATCTAACACATTTAAGTATTTATTACTGTTCACAAGTCTGTGTGTCAGATTGGGCCACCTGATAGGCACTGGCAGGTCCAGAACAACCTAACCCAAATGCCTCACAGTTGCCTGGCTACTGGCTGGGATGACACAGGTGGCTGTGTCATCTTCCTGCAGAACAGCCTGGGCTTACTCACATGGCAGTGACAGGGATCTGAGAAAGTAGATTTGTGTAAGGCTTCAGAATTGGCACACCATCATATTTGCTGTACTTTGTTGGTTAAGGCAAGTCACAAAGCCAGCTCAAATTCAAAGAAGAGGAAGAGATTTAACCTCTAGTAAGAGAAGCATCAAAGTCATTTTGTTTAGGGAATGGACACAGAAAATAACAAGGAATTAGGACCAATTTTGCAATCTACCACATGACTCCTCTCGATAGTAGCTTTCTAGCTAGCTTCTACTTAATTTATTTATAGTTCGTTCATCTTCTCATTAAATGTGTATTGAACACCTAGTTTTACAAAGCACTATGCTAGAAGCTAGAGTCCCAGACACAAAGAACAGCCTCGTCCTTAGGGGCAAGTACACATTCGTATATATTTAACTCTAATAATTTTGCTTGAAACAAAGACATTAACTTTATTTTTAAGGGTTAAACTTTTTAGGTTTAAAACTAAGCTTTTCACCCTCTCCTTTGATGGTCTTCATTGTGGGAGCCATTTTTGGAAAAATCCAGGTTTTCGAGTCTTACATGCTAGGGTTCACACCCGAGGTTCACCACTTCCTCGCTGAGTGACTTAACCTCTCTGAATTCCAGTTTCTTCATCTGCAGAAGGGATATGTTAATGCCTACCTCATGGCTAATGTCAATACAAACTATAATAATCTTCAGCTCCAAGCGTGGCTCATTTGTAGAAAAAATCAATAAATAACCACAGTAATTATACCTTCACCACTTACCACACCTGCATGCAGAAAGTCGCCAGGCTTGGAATATGTATTTTTGACAAGACAGTATGTGAACAGAGAAAAGTTCAAAGCACAAGGCTCACAAAAGCGACAAATGTCCTTTCGTGGAAAAGTACATCCTCTTCAATTAGAAAATTATATTTGAAAAAGGCAAACAATATTTAACTAGCGGTACTGACATTTCCTTCCTCCTGTTTTTTTTTTTTTTTTTCCCCCAGGTAGAGACGGGGTCACGAAGAGCCAGAGTGGGACATTCTGCTCTGCGTTCTGAACAGCACTGCAGCATTATTTATTCTGGCAGAACTGCCACTATGCTCAAATGACGGGCACAGAGAGCATAATAAACATAGATTCGGTTAACTCTATTGAGCAGGACAGTTATCAGGGGGTTGAAAAGAGGCCAAATGCATTTCCCCGGTTAGAAATGAAACAAGAGAGCAGGAATGGCCAGCAGGGTAATGAATTTTCCCCTTTGTATAAAATATACAAGCTTTAGCCCCTGCACTCCTAGCTCAGGAAAGAGCTAGAGAAGTAGAATGCTAGGCTTTTATTAATATTGCCTTTTTAAATCACGGCAGTTCTTATACATTTTATTGAAATTATTTGACTCTCAAATAATATTCACAGATAACGTAATGGTCATTAACAAAAGAAAACTACTGTTTAATACTAAAAATGCCATATTCTCACAGATCCAATAAATCTGTTTTTCTCTCCATCTCCTTAAGGCAACAGTACATAGCTCTTTATTGATTCAATAAGCTGCACTATTCTTGAAGCACTTTATCACAAATATCACAATTAATATTTAAATGTTACCACTAATTTGTCCAGTGTATGATAATTTTTATAAGATTGGTAAATTTTCATTATATTTATTTTTTTCATTAATGAGCACATTTATTGGTGAAATTATGTAGTATTTCATAGCATAGGCTTTGAAGTTGGCCATTTATGTATTACATTTTATCTCTTTTTTTATTTCAAAGTATTATGGGGATATGAATGTTTTTGGTTACCTATATCACTTTTGTAATGCTTGATTCAGGGTTAAAAGTGTGCTTGTCACCATATGAAAAAAATCCTCAATGTCACTAACACCAGGGAAATGCAAATTAAAACCACTATGAGATATCACCTTATCTTGTTAGAATGGCTTTTGTTAAAAAATTCAAAAACATAGATGCTGTCATGGATGCAGACAGAAAGGAACGCTTATACACTGTTGGTGGGACCGCAAACTAGTACAACCCCTATGGAAAACAGTATGGAGATTCCTCAAAGAACTAAAAGTAGACCTACCCTCCTATCCAGCAATCCCACTACTGGTATTAACCCAAAGGAAAAGAGGTCATTTTAGCAAAAAGATCCCTACACTCGAATGTTCATTGTAGCACAATTCACAATTGCAAACGTGGAATCAAACCAAATGCCCATCAATTCATGAGTGGATTATTTTGTATTTATTATGTGGTAATTTAAAGTTATTTTTGAGTATTATAATGTTCAGCAAAACCTCAACACTTTTTATTTCTCTAGATTCTTCTATTGGAAAATAAAAATGACCTCACAAAATAATGAAAAAATGCACAATTACAGACAAAAATTTTAGCTCTTTAGGAAATCATTATACATATGGGTGTTTTGGTAAGGAAATGGAGCAGAAGGGGAATTATTTAGAAAGCAGATTTTGTCTCAGTTATTTGCTAACTTGTATAGTTTGGATTGTCATGGTAATAAGCATCATGATTTAAATAAGTCTACACAGAAATAGAAGTCACTTATACTATATTCATAAGAATCTAAGAAATCTCATTATTTAATGGAAAAAATCCTCAGTTTGGATAAAGTAAGGAAAAACATGCTGTGTTGCATTTATTTTTCTGACAAACTGCTTGTTATTTCGTCTCTGAAACAATATAAAGACAAAATATTTAGAATAAACAACAAAGGAAGCACCACATATAAAACTTCTGGAATGCATTAAAAATTTTAGTAAATACTTCATACACTGAGGGTAAAAAAAATCATTGATAAATATGAAACAAACTTTCAATTCAGGAATTCAGGAAGAAACAAAAGAGCAAAATGTAAACAAAGTAAAAATAAAGATATAATAAAACTGCAGCGATTAGTAAGGCAAAATAGCACTAACATGAGCCAAAAAATTGATTTTTGAAAATAAATAATTTTTGTAGGCAGGTTTTGAGTAAGAATTATCAATGATATTGGAAAAATGCTTAAACAAACAGTATCCTGAATGTAAAAGTTGTCAAATTACAGTTAAAATAAAGATTGAAAAATTTTAAATAAAGCTATGATTTGGTGAATAAATTTAAAATATTAAAGTGGAAAATATTCTAGAAAATATATGTGACTCATAAAAGAAAAAAAAAACTAATGCAATTAGACCTATAAACTTTAAAATAAAAAGTATCCAGAAGTTAACCCTCCTTATAATTACCCAGAAGATTTTTAGGGAGATTTCACTAGACATTAAAGAAATATGTGATCTTCATTCCGTACAAACTGTTTAGAGAGAAGAGAAACCAGAAAGCTACCCACTTTATTCCTTACTACAAATGTGTTAGTAAAAGATTGTATTAGAAGAAAAAAATAGCTCATCTCACTAATAAGAATAAATGCAAACATCCTAAATAAGGACTAGAAAACTGAATCTAGTACATCATGAATAAAGAGGATTTACACTACAAATGAAGAATGGTTCAACATCAAAAATATACATCAGTGCAATTTTCCTCATAAGCAAAGAAAAGAAGAGAATTGCTATGGTATTCCTAATAGACAAAGAAAAAACATCAGACAAAATTTGCATCCATCCATGATTGAAAACACTTAGCGAAAGATTATCTACTGGAACTTTAAGTAAGAATATTGCTTAGTGGCAAATGTTTAAAGGTATTGTAATTAATTTGGAAAAAATACACTAAAACTCATTATCATCACAAATTTTAAACATTACGCTGACAGTGCTAGCCAATGCAATAGAATAAGAAGAAGAAATAAAAGACACAAGGGAAAAGGAGAAAAGATAATTATGATCATTTATATTGGAAAATATCAAGACATTCCACAGGAAAGTTATCACAACTAATAAAAAAAAACCAGCAGGATTTCTAGATATAAGACCAACATAGAAAATGAAAGCTCAGTATTCTAATAAACAAATTGCAATGTAATAGAAAAAAAGAACTCATCATAGCAATATAAAGCACAAATAGCTAGAAAAATAAATAAAATAGAGATGTGTAAGAAATTGATGGGGAAAATTATAAATATTATAAGGATTTCAAGATTAAAAGAATACATGAATAAATGTTGAAATACAGATATTTGTATAAGAAAAAAGTCAATAACCTAAAAGGAAAAATTGTCCCCATATTAATCTATGGATGTATTTCAAGTCAACATCCCAGAAGGACTTTTTTACGGATAGAGTCAAAGTGATTATAAAATTCATATGCAAAAATAAAAATCCAGGGATAACCAAAACAAATAAGAAAATAAGAACTTATGAGAACTAAGTAATTAAAACAACATATTATTGACACAGTTTCAGTCAAATAGATTTAAAATCAAGAGGGAAATAAAGAAGCATTGCTAATAAATGGAGTAGAGATCATTGATTTTCAACTAAAAATATAAAATTATATAAATTCTTCATACACACAATAATATTCCTGATGTGTTAAAAATCTCTGTGGAGGGGTGGGATATGCTTGAAAAGTAGTTGGGGAGCGGAATTAGGGGTCTCAATAGGGGAAAGGAATTCCTCAAAAACTGATTCATGTGATTAACTGTACACCTTGGTAAATTCACTGAAAATCATTTAATTGTAC